>JAMZAV010000494.1:0-304541 GCA_024449915.1 Sweltsa coloradensis | reverse complement strand
ACAATGACAAAGAACGATGACAGACGATGACGACCGCGACGTGAGAAACCCCCTTCCTCCCCTTACCCGTGGCTGGTTCTGACCAGCATGGGCTCCTCCTCCCCACCCCCTTAGGCTAGAGTGGTGCATTATGACCTTACGGTTGACGCGTCCTTAATCCAAATAAACCAAAAAAAAACGGCGTCGATGACAATGACACTACGAACGATGACAAAAACGATGACGACCGCGACGTAAGAACCCCCCTTCCTCCCCCTACCAATGGCTGGTTCTGACCAGCATGGGCCCCTTCTCCTCACATCCCCTAAGGCTAGAGTGGTGCGTCCTAACGGTTGACGCGACCCTAATCCAAATAAACAAATTCGTTGTCAAAGTTATTAATTCAACAAAATTTAAATCACATCAAACACATTATCTTTGTTTGTTTATTTTCATTTATTATTTGTTACTGTCAGAACCATCATTCTCTTTTCTTTTTTAAACTTAGATAAACACATAATCATCAAACACACCATGAACTCATTTCTTTAACTTACAATATCACAGGCGACGCAATATGACCTAACTGGTTGAAGCGCCCTAGTTTCTCACTTCGTCGTCAAATCGGGTCTACCTAGGCTATGTCTTGTTCCTTACAAGTACATATTCGTATTCAACGCATATTCATAGAATTGTAAACTTCTTTATTATGTACCAGTTCATTTACAGTTACAGTTAAAATTGAAGTAGTTGATTATGTGAACATTTCTACTAATTTAAATTTTCCCTTGACGACCTCCTCACCGACGAAGAAGACAATGACACAAAGAACGATGACAAAGACGATGACGACGGCGACGTGAGAAACCCCTTTCCTCCCCCTACCCGTGGCTGGTTCTGACCAGCATTGGCCCCTCCTCCCCCCACATACCCTAAGCTAAAGTGCCGAATTATGACCTAACGGTTGTCGCGCCCTTAAATCAAATAAACCATACTAAATAAATAAAATGCAAACAACACTAACCCTCTTGAACTTGAATTTCCAGAATGCTATAAAAGTTTTGATAGTATTATGTAACAATGATTTCTTCTATTTAGTTTCAAAGCGGAACATGAATCTACGCACTCTTAGGTAAATCAGTTACCGTCCCACTTAGTTGTTCGGATGCAGATGCTCATTGATTCCTATCTGTGTAAACGTATCAGCTCCAAAGCTCTCTGTCGCTAAAGACAGTCGTCTCATGCAAAGCACTCCGAGATGTCTATGCAAACCACGCTTCATATCAACCAGGACGGCTTACCTGGCTACAGATTTGAATAGAAAGAACGTTTGTTCAGGAACTTTACTTGACAGATAAAGATGAGTAAGATTTGAGGGGGAACCACTTGTTGGACTGTCTTAGCTGTGTCGCGTCCTGGGAGGGGGGGGGGGATACCAACCAACACCTGATACTCGCACGAAACTTTCTTTTAGCTGTTCTGTTGGTACGAGTTCATAAGCTACTCCGATAGCCGAATACTACTCCGCACGTGACAAATGTAATTCGTGTTTATACATATTTCGTGATTTATTATTGGATAAGCATAATGATTATTTATATCCATTTTCCAGGGAACCTTTCAAATAAAACAAACTAAGTCAAACCAAGCCACACACGTCTAACTCACGGATATCTCTAACCAGAGAACAGGTTATTCCCATATGTGACACATGTGATGTACCTTTAACCGTACATCATATGCTAGCAGAATGTACCAAATATGATGCCTTGCGCACGCAATTTGATCTCTCCTAATCATATGAAGAACTTCTATCATATGATAACGGCGACAAACTTTCTAAATTTCTCATCCATAGTAATCTATTTAACAAAATTTAATTCACATCATTCACATTTCTTTCTTTTCTTTATTTTCATTCTCATACATAACTTTTATTTTGCTATTACTTTCATCATCATCAATTTATTTTGTTATTTATACACTTAAAATACAATCTAATCATCAAACATACCTGCATTAACTCTTCTCATTTACTTTCATTCACAGGCGGCGCGATATGATCTAACCGGTTGAAGCGCCCTAGTTTCTCACGTCGTCGTCGTCCGACCCCTCACGCGACAAATAAATTTCGGGGATAAATTTATATATATATTGAGTGATTTATTATTAAATAAGCTTAGTGATTATATTGATCAATTTTCCGCAAAACCTTTCAAAATAGACCTATTGAGATTTTTAGTGTAGTCTTTTTAGTATTTCTTACAAAACTATGTGTATTATATGATAATGGTGACACACTTTCTAAATTTCCCATTAAAAGTAATTTATTTCACATCGTACACATTTCTTTAATTTATTTTTTTCCATTCAAATAAATTATTTTTGTTTTTTCATCACTATCATTTTATTTCCTTATATGGACAATAAAGCAACATAATTCATCAAACAACACATCATAAACCCATTTTATTAACTTTCAATTTCACAGGTGGCGCAATATGACCTAACCGGTTGAAGCGCACTAGTTTCTCTCATATTTTCGATAAATTGCTCTATTTGAGTAAGTTAAATGTAGTTCTTAACATAAAATACAATTGAGTAATTAACAAATCCTAAGCGACTGGGATTCGAGCCCAGGTCTCCCACTTGCCGGGCGGACGTCTCAGCCTGTAATTCCGTGTCGGTTTTTGAAGGTCGATCTGATAGTCAAAAAAGAACCTAAGATTAGGATTACAATAATAAATATTTTCTATATTTTTGGGTAATTTGGTGGAGGTGCCGGTCCAGACAATTTTTATATCTTCAAATTCTAAGCACTGAAAAGCCAGTCAATTTAATTAAGTAATTAATTAATTGTTTTAATGCATTCTTGTTGTAATATTACGCTTTCAAATGTTAACTTAACGGTAGTTCATTGTTGTGTCTGCATATGTAATTAGATATATGTTTTGTTGTCCTCCTTTGTAAATCAGTAACTGAATATGATAGACGTTAAATAAATAAATAAATCGAAAATTAATTGGGAGAAAATTATGTAAGATTCTTTAATATGTAAGCTAATTTTGTTTTTGTAAATGCAGTGTTTTAATGTCGTATTTACCATCCGTCCCGAGCCGAAACTCCGAAGCAGTTTAGTGACCGAGGCCAAAGCCGTCTGTCAATACATCTACCCTGACTGTCACACTATTTCGAGATAATAAAGAAATAACTAGTATTTGAAGTGTTGATGATGTTTTTTGTAATGTATCGGGGACTAGCTGAGGTTTGCGACTAATAGTACAAGGCGATTCAAGAGAAAAAGTCCACCTCGCAAACATCAGCTAGTATGAAGGGTAGTATTCTATTTTACTCCCCGAAAATAGAGGCGAGCTCTGGCAATCGTCGTCGGGGACCTTGCCCCCTTTCCCTTGACAACCCCTCGACGACGATGACGACAACGACACACGAACGATGACGATGACAATGACAATGAGGACTGCGGCGTGAGAACCCCTCCTTCCTCCCCTTACCAGTGGCTGGTTCTGACCAGCATGGGCCCCTCCTCCCCCACCCCTCTAGGTTAGAGTGGTGCATTATGACCTAACGGTTGACGCGTCCTTAATCCAAATAAATAAAAAAAAAAAATAAAAAAAAAATAAAAAAACATCAGCTAGTATTAGGGGAGTATATTACTCCCTGAAACTAGAGGCGAGCTCTGGCAATCATCGTCTAAGACATCTCCCTTTCCCTTTACGACCTCTCCGACGACGATGACAATGACACAACGAACGATGACAAAGACGATGACGACCGCGACGTGAGACCCCTCCTCCCCATATACCCTAGGCTAGAGTGGTGCATTATGACCTCACGTTTGACGTGCCCTTATTGCAAATTAAAAAACAAAAAACCAAAACAAAACAAAACAAAACAAATTCAATATCACAGGCGGCGCAATATGATCTAAACGGTTGAAGCGCTCTAGTTTCTCACGTCGGTATGATCCTCCGATGTTTGCAATGTCTATATTTGCGTAAATAAAATATAATTTATGAAATTTTAGAATTAAGTATTTATCACATCCTCAACCACCAAGGATCGAGCCCAGGTCTCCACTTACCGGGCGACGTCTTAGCCAGTTATTTCGTGTCGGGTGTTTCAAGGCCGACCCGATAGTCCAAAAAATACCTGATTTTAGGGTTAAAAAATATTTTGGGGGAATTTGGTGGAGGTGCCGGTCCAGTCAATTTTTATTTATCTTCAAATGCTAAGCACTGAAAAGCCTGACAAATAAACATTAAGTGACGAAAATTATGTGTGATTATTCATTAGTAGAATTCATTTTCCTATTTTTAATGCAGTGTTTTAACGCGGTCTTTACCATCCGTCCCGAGCCGAAACTCCGAGGCAGTTTAGTGAGCGAGGTCGAAGACGACTGTCAATACACCTACCCTGACTGTCACACTATCTCAAGATAATATAGAAATGACTGGCATGAAGTATTGATGATGCTTCTTACTATCATCATCTTCATTATTTCATTAGGCACGGTATTTCAATGTCCAGTTAAAGTGGCAAGTAAATTTAACTGACACATAACTTGTTTTCAACTATGGCAACCACGAATCAGAAGCTTGTAAATAAATTACTGAGAGGACTAACTGGCAGATAAATTTTAACTAGACATTGAAATCTGGACCTTAGTAAACAATGCCAACACCATTATCAAACACACCATTAACTCATCTCACCAACTTTCAATATCACAGGCGGCGCAATATGACCTAACCGGTTGAAGCGCCCTAGATTCTCACGTGAAGCTTCTTGTATCGTTTGTTAATAATGATAATAACACATTTATTTTAAGTCTTCATTGTAGAATGTATTAAAACATAAAAAAATTCCATGACACGTGATTTGTTTACTTCCAACCCCCCCCCCCACCCCCCTCCCAGAATGTAGAGACGAGCTCAGGCGATCGTCGTCGGAAACTCTTCCCCTTCCCTCCCCGACCAACCCGACGATGACGACCACGACGTGATAACCCCCTTTCCTCCCCTACCCGTGGCTGGTTCTACCCAGCATGGGCTCTCCTCCCCATATCCCATAGGCTGAGTGGCGCATTTTTACCTAACGGTTAAAACGCCCTTATACCGAATATCCCAAAAGCAGTTTTTTTAATCTTCTTAAAGTGATGTTTTTTTTCATTAATTGCCCAGACAAATAATTATTAAGCGAAACTACTATTTTTCTTCACTATTATTTTACACAATTATATTGTAAGTACTTCAGCTATCATATAATTTCATCAGTTTCTATTGCCTAATAATATCCTAATATGGTTTGTCGTTACTATTATTTATTCATCAAGTCATTATCTATAAAGTTACACATTCCGCTATCACGGTGATAACATCGTAGTATATGTTTTAAGACTGAGATAAAAACTATGCGCGGAGGGCGAGGAAAACGCATTTGATGGATATCGCGCGAGTTAACGAGTTAGGCAATATAATAATATATCACCGTTCGTAAAGTTGTGAGGAACGTTAAGTTAACATAGAAGTCAGCGCGCGAAACAGGATGAGAAAGACTTTCTTTGGCCACACGGTAAAGACAATTACAATAATAATTGATCAGTACATCATACACATTTTATCATTCATCCATTACCATTGAAATAAATTATTTTTATTTTACTATCCTAACCATCATTTTCTTTCCTTTTATAAACTTAGAATACGATTTAAACATCAAACGCACCATAAACTCATTTCAATAACTTTTAATATCACAGGCGGCGCAATATGACCTAACCGGTTGAAGCGCCCAAGTTTCTCATTCGTCGTTGACTCGTATTTTCTTTGTGGTAGTCTGGGCCCGGGGTAGATTGGCCCTTAGCATGGCTCTGCTACATTCTCTGCACTCCTGAGTGCCTGATACAAGCTGCTCAAGCTACCGTAGTCTCCCGTCTGGGCCCGGTAGAACAAGGCCGAGCATGGCTCTGCTACATTCTCTGCACTCCTGAGTGCCTGATACAAGCTGCTCAAGCTACGTAGTCTCCCGTCTGGGCCCGGGGTAGATTGGCCCAGAATTGGTTCTGCTAATCGTACAAGGCGGATCAAGAGAAAAAGTCCACCTCGCAAACATCAGCTAGTATAAAGGGTAGTATTTTACTCCCCGAAAATAGAGGCGAGCTCTGGCAATCGTCGTCGGGGACCTTGCCCCTTTCCCTTGACGACCCCCCGGCGACGAAGACAATGACAAAACGAACGATGACAAAGGCGATGACGACCGCGACGTGAGAAACCCCCCTTCCTCCCCTTACCCGTGGCTGGTTCTGACCAGCATGGGCCCCTCTTCCCTCCCCCCCCCCTAGGTTAGAGTGGTGCATTATGACCTAACGGTTGACGCGTCCTTAATCCAACTAAACAAAAACTATCACCATCATTTTCTTTACTTTTTTTCCCATAAACTTAGAAAACAATATTATCATCAAACACACCATAAACTCATTTCATTAACTTACAAAATCACAAGTGGCGCAATATGACCTAACAGGTTTGAGCGCCCTTGTTTCTCACGTCGTCTATTATCAAAACCTGTACGTTTAAACGGCAAGTTTATTTAACTACCTGGTAACGTGTTATCACTTTTTCAACGACCAAACATAAGTTTTGTAATGGTTTTATTAGGAGGCTATCTGACAAAATTTTTTAAAAAGATTTGTAATTTGTCAAACAACTCGCTACCTTCCCGTGGTTTGCTTGAGTAGGCAGTACATTCCCAAACATAGGCGAGCTTGGCCGGTTTTGGGGGGCGTGTTGCAGAAGAGCTCTCGCGCAATATTTTTTCACACTTTCTTCTTCACACAGCCTCTCAAAAATATTTTTTTCTTCTTTCACTTTTTTTCCCATACTTGCAGGCCCTCTCTGCTCGAGCACTCCTCCTTCCACCAGTTTAAAACCCCTCCTATCCAACATCCTCACCCTTCCATTAACCTTTTTTCTTTCCCTTACTTCCTCCAAATTTGGGAAAAAAAAAAACATGTGGTAATTCAAAATTTTGAAAAAAGAAAATTTGGAAGTTTCCCAAAACAATTGACATGGGACTGATAACTCTAAATGTTGAGTGCCCAAAACAACATTAACTAAAAGTAAACTCCCAAGAAGGTTTTTTGCCCTTTTGGGTTGCCCCGTTTCAGTTATAAAAATTTAGTTAAAATCAAATTTCCCTTTCTAGCCGAGGTTTGTCAATATCTGGGGCGGGCGCAGTAAAACGTTACAGCTTCGCTTTACGTTGCGTAGCGAGGGCTGTGAGCTTCAGAAGGCGGTGAAATATCTGATGATAAAACGTGTACCGGGTTTTAGGGAAAAGCAACTTACTGCGTGTGGCAAAAACGGGGTTTTGGGGGGGGGGGAGTACTTTGGTTAGAAAAGAAATTGGATTTTATTTATTAATAAGAAAGGTGTGAAATGGGTAATTTCGACTCGTGCGTACTAACTATATACTGTGTATAGTCGACTTTTTGGAAAACCCCTTTGACTTCACACTAGGACGGCTTTATAAATTTATTTTTTAACTTGCAAAATATATGTTGTTAAAATGGTGTCAAGAAGCTGTTAAAAATAAATAAAACAAAATATATTAAGAAGGTGGTCAATAAAGGTATCAAAAACCACAAAGAATGTTCTATTCAATAATACAAACCTTTAAAACAGTTTACCCCTTGAAAACTGGTTCACTCCATGATAACGGCGACAAACTTGATAAATTTCTCATTCAAAGTAATTTATTTTTTTGCTAAACTATCAACCCATCATTTTTTTTCCTTTTTATACAAAATAAGAACCAAAAAACATCAAACACACCATAAACTCTTTTAATAAATACCTTTCACAGACCGAAATTGACCTAACCGGTTGAAGCGCCCTAGTTTCTCACGTCGTCGTCTTAATGCGCAAATTTTCTCAAACCTATTTTTTTAAACATGTCTAATAGTTTTGCTCTCCAGCTAAAAGAAATAAACAACGAAACATTCTCTGATACAGATGATTATAACTGTAGATAATATTTTTTCCGGTTCGAACGAAGATAAATAGCTTTGGTTATTTTATCAATTGGAGAGTTTTTGTTCCTTGAGTAAAACTTCCACGGGAGTTTTTACTTCCGAGGCGATGGATCAAGTGATAGATTATAAAGTTTGGACCGGCCTACGTGGATAGTGTTGGACTAGTCTTCATCGAGCCTGTTAAGAGGCTATAATACGTGGATAGTGTTGGACTAGTCTTCATCGACCCTGTTAAGAGGCTATAATACGTGGATAGTGTTGGACTAGTCTTCATCGCCCCCGTCTGGGCCCGGGTAGAAATTGGCCCAGAGCATGGCTCTGCTAATCGTAAAAGGCGATTCAAAGAAAAAAGTCCACCTCGCAAACATCAGCTAGAAGAGCGGAGTATCTTACTCCCAAACTAGGGCGAGTTCTGGCAATCGTCGTCGGGGACCTTGCCCCTTCCCTTGGACGACCGCGCGGCGACGATGACAAAGACGATGACGACTGCGACGTGAGAACCCCCCTTCCTCCCTTACCCGTGGCTGGTTCTCACCAGCATGGGCTCCTCCTCCCCACCCCCCTTAGCTAGTAGTGGTGCATTATGACCTAACGGTTGACGCGTCCTTAATCCAATAAACAAAATAGTCTTCATCGAGCCTGTTAAGAGGCATAATACGTGGATAGTGTTGGACTAGTCCTTCATAGAGCCTATTAAGAGGCTTAATACGTGGATAGTGTTGGACTAGTCTTCATCGGCCTGTTAAGAGGCTTAATACGTGGATAGTGTTGGATAGTCTTTCGAGCCTGTTAAGAGGCTTTAAATACGTGGATAGTTGGACTAGTCTTATCGACCTGTTAAGAGGCTATAATACGTGGATAGTGTTGGACTAGTCTTCATCGAGCTGTTAAAGGTTTAATACGTGGATAGTGTTGGACTAGTCTTCATCGAGCCTGTTAAGAGGCTATAATACGTAGTGTTGGACTAGTCTTCATCGAGCCTGTAGAGGCTATAATACGTGGATAGTGTTGGACTAGTCTTCATCGATCCTGTTAAGAGGCTTTAATACGTGGATAGTGTTGGACTAGTCTTCATCGAGCCTGTTAAGAGGCTATAATACGTGGATAGTGTTGGACTAGTCTTCATCGAGCCTGTTAAGAGGCTTTAATACGAGAGACGTTTTCGTGACTAGATTTTGTAGCCACTTACTATAATATTTTCATATTTTCCACAGATCTTATGATGTAACATTAAAGTTACATAAGTAATTGGATGGTAGTGTCGAAGACTTGAATTTCTATTACTTTTAAAATAAGCTCTTTTTTGGTCCGTTTTTGTGTTTTTGTGTCTTCTATCATAAAGGTGACAAAGTTCCTAAATTTCTCATCAAAAGTAATCTATTTAACAAAATTAATTTTATTCACATCATACACATTTCTTTAATTTATTAATTTCCATTGACATAAATAACTTTTGTTGTGCTATTTCTATCATCATCATTTTATTTTCTTATATAAACACTTTGAAAACAATGTTATCGTCATACACATTTAACTCATCTCATAAACTTTCAATATCACAGACGGAGCAATATGACCTATCCGGTTGAAGCGCCCTTGTTTCTCACGTCGTCGTTCGAAGCTATTCAGCGGGGTATCTTACTCCCCGATACTAGAGGCGAGCTCTGGCAATCGTCGTCAGGGACCTTGCCCCCTTCTCTTGACGACCCCTTGGCGACGATGACAATGACACAACGAACGATGACAAAGACAATGACGACCGCGACGTGAGAACCCCCTTTCCTCCCCTTACCCGTGGCTGGTTCTGACCAGCATGGGCTCCTCCTCCCCATATCCCCTAGGCTAGAGTGGTGCATTATGAACTATCGGTTGACGCGTCCCTTATCCAAATAAACAAAAAATTATAAATATCGTTTTTTACTCTCACAGTTACGACATTTCCGTCCCACTTAGTATTTTACTGTATCAAAATAAAAAAATTAACCGAAATACGTTGAAATCCTATTTTATATAAGGGGTGAGACGATAGAACTCCTTGCTGTATACATTGGTTTAAACACTTGTAATAAATACAAAGTACAACTCTAAGTACCATATGTTGATTGATTTGATTGGATATTGCCTAACGTCTCATATTAATGCATTTGGATATTCGAGTTCTCCCCATTTGTAGATCAGATATCATAAATGATCAGGAAATACGTAAAATAAATAAATAGATAAATATGTAAATAATTAAGTTACACGAACTGTAGGACTTTGTTGTTTAATGTTACCTCAGATAAACAGAATTTGTAATTTCATTATTATTTCACTTTAAAAATAAATATATTTGATAGTGTTGTTGATTTTTGATATTACAATAACTTTGATGGAAGTTCAGAACTTACACATTTCTTTATTTTTTTTACTTCCATTTCAATAAATAACTTTTGTTTGGCTATTACTATCATCACCATTATTTTCTTTTCTTATATACACACTTAGCAAATAATAGGCTATAATCATTAAACACACCAGTTACTCATCTTATCAACTTTCAGTATCACAGGCGGCGCAGAATGACCTAACCGGTTGAAGCGCCCTAGTTTCTCACGTCGTCGTATAGAAACACACCTAGGAATTGAACAATTATGTTGATATCATGAGAGTTATTTCAAATTCAAATTGTTTTTGATCTCGATTGTAACAACATTATATTCTGAAAAACATTTCCAATCTCTTCCCGACGAGTTGGTCGCTCGCAACGACCCTCTACATCTGCAACTATTGCCGACTAGTTCTAGTAAAACCAGCAACTTTGAATGTGCAGACTTCATTGTCAGCTTATCAGGTTAAAAAGACAACTCCAAAGAGGTTCGAGACCATTGAATTTTACTGCAAGTGCTTTGAAAACTTTTCAGCTAACGTCCGGCGGGAGATATAAACGAAACGCTGTAGAAACTTGCATGATAGTAATGTATGTATTCGCTTACAGCGCAATGACGTAATAATATAAATACTCGGAACGTCTCAAGTCTAGACGGTAGTGTGCTTGGGTAGACGCTATGAACAGATAAGATTAGAAGCTTCAAATATCAAATATAAAATGATTCTACAATCATAAAATGATCATAAAGTGGTTCATAAAATAGGAATGTAGACATTACTATATTTTTATCAAATCTATCACAAGTGAATTTTAAAATTATTTAACATTATCCGATATTCAGTTATAAAAAATAGCTTTACAAAAGGGTGCATCTAAATAAAACGTATAACATTAATGCAGATAAAATAATGGACTGTATTTTATTGTAGTGCTTTGGACTGTATTTCTCTTATTTCAATTATTTGTGTGGATATGTTATTTTACTCTATTATCTATTTATTGGGCTGTTCTCTGCACATAATTAATATTGTTTTACTATCATCTCCATCATTTCTTTTTCTTTTATATACTTAATCTAATCATCAAACACACCATAAACTCATTTCATTAACTTTCAATTTCACAGGCGGCGCAATATTACCTACATGGTTGAAGCGCCCTACTTTCTCACGTCGTCGTGAAATGCGTCTGGCAACTTCTTATAGACCAGTATCAGGTACAATAAATTCTTGAATTACGAATTAACATCCCTGCTCTAAAAGTTTCATCTTAATAATTTTATATTACATTATTTATTTTTCTAAAATTGCATAACGGTATTGTATTTCATTAAACGAGCACTAAATACATTTTCAAGTTCATTTGCGTTATGTTAATATATAAAATGGACTTTTAGAACAATTTTCTAAATTTTTCGTTCAAAGTAATTTATTTAACCAAATTTATTTCACATCATACATAATTTTTATTTTTCCATTTCCATCATCCCCATCATTTGATTTTCTTTTATAATCTTAGAAAACAATAAAATCATCAAACACATCATTTACTTACAATATCAAAGGCGGCGCAATGTGATTCTTAAGTCGTTATCAGTTGGAATTCTTGTTCCGGGGCCCGGGGTAGAACTGGCCCAGAGCATGGCTCTGTTAGTCGTAAAAGGCGATTCAAGAGAAAAAGTCCTCCTCGCAAACATCAGCTAGTATGAAGGGTAGTATTTTACTCCCCAAAAATATATACGAGCTCTGGCAATCGTCGTCGGGAACCTTGCCCCCTTCCCTTGACGACCCCTTGACGACGATGACGACAATGACACCACGAACGATGACGAAGACAATGACGACCGTGACGTGAGAACCCCCTTTCCTCCCCTTACCCGTGGCTGGTTCTGACCAGCATGGGCCCCTCCTCTCCCCCTCAGGTTAGAGTGGTGCATTATGACCTAGCGGTTGACGCGTCCTTAATTCCAAATAAACCAAAAAAAAAAAAAAAACTGAACTTAGAGTTTGTCTTAATAATTGTATTGATTATACTTTTTCTGCAATGTATAACGGTATTGCATTGTATTTTGTTGCATTAGAATACAACTGAATACATGTTCATGTTTATTCGCAGTGTGTTATTGTTTAAAATAACCTCTGAAGAAGTAATAATCATTTGAAAGTGTTTTTAGACATTGCATTGTTATAGTACAATATGTTATTGTGATTTTTCTGACTTCAAAATTTTTTATGCAAAAAAATAACTTTCTAAAACACAATTTTAAATAGAAGCCTATTATGAATGATTACACTTATTTTTTATCGTGGCGGGGGGGTATTCGCGAGGGGTATTCACCAGCAAAACTAAAAAAATATGACTTTTTCATTGAGGCTAACTAGGTATGAAATTAAAAAATTACACAAAAAATTATTAGGTCCACAATGACCCGAAAAATATTGTCATACTTGGTAATTTTCGAGTTAGGTCTCATCGCCAAAAATCTCCCATCAGAAATAACATGGGGAAGATCTTTATGCATTGTGATTTTAAAGGCTTTGATCCAAAACAATATTGGTCAGTATTGACGTACTCAACAGCCTTTTCTTATCTCTTAACCAGAGAAAAGGTTACTTCCATACGTGACACATAATTATATAATCATAATAATAATAATAATAATAATAATAATAATAATAATAATAATAATAATCAAACACACCATTAACTCATCTAGTCAATTGTCATAAACACAGGCGGCGCAATATGACCTAACCGGTTGAAGCGCCCTAGTTTCTCACGTCGTCGTCATACGTGACACATGTGATGTACCTTTAAACGTTCATCAAATGCTACCAGAATGTACTAAATATGATGCCTTTTGCACGCAATTTGATCTCTCACAATCATATGAAGAACATCTATAATATGATAACGGCGACAAACCTTCTAAAATTTCTCTTCCATAGTTATCTATTTAACAAAATTTAATTCACATCATACACATTTCTTTAATTTCTTTATTTTCATTGACAAACATAACTTTAATTTTGCCATTACTTTCATCATCATCAATTTCTTTTGTTTATTTATACCCTTAAAAACATTCTAATCATCAAACACACAATTAACTTATCTCATCAACTTTCAATATCCCAGGTGGCGCAATATGACCTAAACGGTTGAAGCGCCCTAGTTTCTCACGTCGTCGTCATGTTGTTTAATTTTTCGGTTATTTTTCTATATTTTGTTTTGTTATTTGGGCAACTGGTTCTGTCAAAATATTCTGATTTATTCACAGTGTTTTATTGTATAAAAGAACCTTCTAGAAAAAGTATTAAATATTTGAAATATTGCTTTTGGATATTACACAGTTTTTTTTACTGTATTTTTTTTACGATTGAATGCCTTTTTGCAATAAATAAATAAATAAATAAATAAATAAATAAATAAATAAATGTCTCAAAACAAATTTAAATAACATGCCTGTATTATGAATTATTACACTTATTTTTATACAAATGTTAAATGTCTTGGCTTGAGGCCTTAACATGGTTGTCAGGTGGTTGAGCGCACGGCGTCAGACTTGTAGAGAATAGCGTGACAGCAGCTCAACCTGGAAGCCAAAGCACTCAGCTACATCAAGTCTCGCGTTTTGTGTCGAGTCAAAGTTTAAATCATTTCTTTGTGGTTGGTTTTGTCTTGCGCTACAAAGAGCTTAGCTGTTTAATGTAACCGACTCAAAGCACTCGGTCTGTGCGTTAAGGGGACACTTTTCTCTAATCGTTTCTCGCGCTTAGCACGGATTTCGTTTGAACTTTTGTTAGTATAAAACAAACAAATCCGAGTAACCGTCTTTCGAGTGAAGAATACTGAAATCTCAATAAAAAGTATCGCCAATGAATCGTTTAGAACTGGTGGTTTTAATGTATTTCTTAATTTTTCTTAATTATTTTATTTATAGTGATATAAGCATCACTTTTCTGTTTCTCCGTCCGTTCGTTAATTTTATTTTCCTATGACTATCATAACCATCATTTTCTTTCCTTTTATAAACTAAGAAAACCATAATATAATAATCAAACACAACATTAACTAATTATATTATCTTACAATATCACAGGCGGCGCAATATGACCTAACCGGTTTAAGCGCCCTAGTTTCTCACGTCGAATAGTATAGAACTTCCCGGGGTAGAATTGGCTCAGAGCATGGCTCTGCTAATCGTAAAAGGCGATTCAAGAGAAAAAGTCCACCTCGCAAACATCAGCTAGAAAGAGCGGAGTATCTTACTCCCCGAAACTCGAGGCGAGCTCTGGCAATCGTCGTTGGGAACCTTGCCCCCTTCCCTTGACGACCCCTCGACGACGATGACGACAATGACACCACGAACGATGATAAAGACGATGACGACCGCGACGTGTGAAACCCCCCTTCCTCCCCTTACCCGTGGCTGGTTCTGACCAGCATGGGCCCCTCCTCCCCTTCCCCTAGGTTAGAGTGGTGCATTATGACCTAACGGTTGACGCGTCCTTCATCCAAATAAACCAAAAAATCATCCTAAGTTATCTATTTAACGAAATTTAATTCACATCATACACATTTAAAGTATTTATTTAAATTCACATAAATAACTTTTGTTTTGCTATTATACTATCATTTTAATTTTATCCCCATCTGGGCCCGGGTTAGAATTGGCCCAGAGCATGGCTCTGCTGATCGTAAAAGGGGATTCAAGAGAAAAGGTCCACCTCGCAAACATCAGCTAGAAAGAGCGGAGTATATTACACCCCGAAACTAGAGGCGAGCTCTGGCAATCGTCGTCGGGGTCCTTGTCCCCTTTCCTTGACGACCCCCCGGCGACGATGACAATGACACAACGAACGATGACAAAGACAATGACGACCGCGACGTGAGAACCCCCTTCCTCCCTCTCCCCTTAGGCTACAGTGGTGCATTATGACCTAACGGTTGACGCGTCCTTAATCCAAATAAACCAAATCAAGCAACGATTGTTGGATTTGCGACAAGCATCTTGTGATGTGGTGCAAAATAACAAATTGGATAGTGTGATGCCCACACTGACTAATCAAATTCGTCCACCTACGTCTCGACTCTCACGTAGAGAAGAGGTGGTATTGTCCAGAATTCGAATAGGCCACACACGTCTAACTCACGGATATCTCTTAACCAGAGAAGAGGTTATTCCTATATGTGACACATGTGATGTACCTTTAACCGTACATCATATGCTAGTAGAATGTACCAACTATGATGCCTTGCGCACGCAATTTAATCTCTCCCAATCATATAAAGAACTTCTATCATATGATAACGGCGACAAACTTTCTAAATTTATGATCCTTAGTAATCTGTTCAACAAAATTTAATTCACACCATACACATTTATTTTATTTATTTTCATTCACATGAATAACTTTTGTTTTGCTATAATTATCATAATTTTCATTTTAGTTTGTTTTATGTACACTTAGAAGACAATCTCATCATGAACATACAATTAACTCATCTAATCAACTTTAATTATCACAGGCGGCGCAATATGACCTAACCGGTTCAAGCGTCCTTGTTTCTCACGTCGTCGTTTGTTGGCAGCTATAAGCATTAATTCCCACATTTTTTTAAATCAACCTGTTTTACTCCTCAAAACTAGAGGCGAGCTCTGGCAATTGTCGTCGAGGACCTCTCCCTCTTCCCTTGACGACATCAATGACAACACGAACGATGACGACCGCGACTTGAGAATCCCCCTCCCCTCCCCCTACCCGTTTCTGATTCTGACCAGCATGGGCCCCTCCTCCCGACATCCCTAAGCAAGAGTGGTGCATTACGACCTAACGGTTGCCGCGCCCTTAATCCAAAGAAACCAACAAAAATGTATATTAAACGATATAAGCCTCACTTTTCAGTTTGTCTGTATTTATGTACTGTTTGTTGTCTTTGCCCTAAACGACAAGGATGATACAGAATTTTTTTTTTGTGACCTTGGAGCTATAGAGGGTGGTGGGGGTAGAGTGAGGAGGAGGGGGGGGGGCGCCCCACAAAAAATTATAAATATCCATGACCCGACACCTCCACCAAATTTCAAAACAATAATAATATTTGATCATGTTTATAATCATAACGTGTGTTTAACAGGTTGCTTGAATCGTTGTTAGCTAATGGAAGTTTTAGGTTATGTAAGTAGGCTTTTTTTCTGGTTCTATCATGGTTTTATCATCGTCATCATCATTTTATTTTTCTATATATACACTTAGAAACCAATATAATCATCTAACACACCATTAACTCATCTCATCAACTTTCAATATTACAGGTGGCGCAATATGACCTAACCGGTTGAAGCGCCCTAGTTTCTCACGTCTTCGTTTTTTCGGATTTTGTTTGTTACACGATAGAGCTCCAGTTTGACAGTGACCGTCCTGGGCCCCGATTCATGTACATTTTTATCCCAGTATAAGCAGATTTAGGTGGTATAAGTGCGGTATAACTCCGAATCCAATTCATGAAGACTTATCCCGCCTCGCACGGGGATAAGAAAATATGTAAACAGATGGCGGACATTTTAAAATTTTGCGTCTATGTGTAAAACGAGAAAAGTTGTCATTACCCTCATAAAAGAAATCAGAAACCATCCCGGGCCCAGGCCCAGATGTAGAAAATTATTCATAATACAACAGTGTAGGCCTAAAGTTCCATTAGGCTATAGGAATAGATAAAATTAATACTAACGTTACACGTTTGACAAGCCCTAGGCCTCTTCTAGACAACCCTAGGCCTGCACGACCTTGTTCAGACACACAACCCGCACAAATAACTAGTTTTGATTACTAAAAGCCTAATGCAGATAAAAAATAGTATGATAGTCCTAGGCTATTCAAAATTTACGGCAATAATACGCATTTTCTTTTCTTTTAACGATCTCACGCAATCTTCTGTCACTAAATAAAAATGTAAAACAAAAGATGGTGCAAATTTTCAGTGTTCATTTGCTAATTTGCTGATTTACATGGCTGTGGAATGCAGTGGAAAATAACATTTGTTGTGTCTGTTGTTGCATTGGAAATTTTTGATTGGATGAGAGTTGCTCAGACTTAACCAGGCCTTATCCTGCCATGTCCTGCATTATACCGTCCTTATACCACCTATACCCGGGATAAATGTACATGAATCGGGGCCCTGATGTTTTATTTGTTATGGCGTCTTACGGGTTAGCTGACATATTAAGTAAATGGATTTACACCACAAAATAAAATAGGTCATTCAGATAATGGAACAGAAACTAGGGAAATGGGTTTCTTACTAGTTCACTCCATCAATTCTAAAACATTGTTTTTTGACTGAACCTAACCCAACCTCCGTTCAGTTCATCAGTCAACAAACCGTCCTCATTTAACTATTCGTCTTTATCTGAAGTAAATAAGGCCAACGTTCATGATGTTCTTAGAGGATCCTATGTGAAACTCGATGTAATAAATCCACCATTAAATCAACAAATCTCCTCTTTGTCAAATACTAGCGATCTATTTGATTCTAGCTTCGCTTCTAGTCCGACAATTTATAGCCTCGAAACTTTGCAACGCTCGTTTCTTTTATTGCAAGAAGACTTTAAGTGGTGATAATATCTGAAATCGCAATTTTATCGCTCTACAAATTGGTTTTGTTTTATTTTCCCGAAAGTAGTTTAATAAATCTGTATCGTAAAGGGGACCCCCCCTAGAATGTCAGTGAACTTTTGCCTCGCGACTGTAATGTTTGTGTTGTATCTGTTCAGGGATAGAATTCTTCGAGCGTTTAGTACGAGTCCTCGCCGACAGGGCGCGGCGCGATAAATAAACTCGATCCTGCTAAATGTAAAGCTAAATGGATCCGGAATCATCGACTCTATATCTTTGCCAGGGATGATAATATTCTTTTCCAAGGGGAGAATATTTCGGTTTATTCTTCCTTTGAGAGGGAAACTTCACACTTAGCATTAGAATCCAAACTCCTTGACTTTTGAAAAGATCACATTGATGACAAAGTGTGCGTATTAAATACACACTGTAAATATTTGCATTTAAAGTAAGTTTATGTATACACAAGTGACAAATAAAATACGTCGGCCTACGTCTCGACTCTCACGTAGAGAAGAGGTGGTATTGTCTACAATTCGTATAGGCCACACACGTCTAACTCACGGATATCTCTTAACCAGAGAAAAGGTTGTTCCCAGATGTGACACATGTGATGTACCTTTAACCGTACATCATATGCTAGCAGAATGTACCAAATATGATGCCTTGCGCACGCAATTTGATCCATTCCAATCATATGAAGAATTTCTATCATATGATAACGGCGACAAACTTTCTAAATTTCTCTTCCATAGAAATCTGTTCAACAAAATTTAATTCACTTCATACAACAATATTTTTTTTCTCTTTATTTTCATTCACATACATAACTTTTATTTTGCTAATACTTTCATCATCATTAATGTATTTTGTTATATTATTTATACACTTAGAAAACGATATAATTATCAAACACACCATAAACTCATTTCATCAACTGACAATATCACAGGCGGTGCAATATGACCTAACCGGTTGAAGCGCCCTGGTTTCTCACGTCGTCTTTCTCTTCCTTTGTGAGTCTTGTGCACTGTGCTCCTAAGGAATCTCATATCCGCGGCCTGTATTTGGCTTTCTTCTCTGTTTTTTCATAGTTCAGGTTTCTGCCTCATATGTGAGGATCAGTATGGTCTTGTATCGTGACATCTTGCACTAAATGGGTTTTTCGCTATCCCACACCAGGACTATTATGCACTGCTTGAAGTCACTGGCTTTTTGTATTCTGTTGGTAATTTGATGCCTTGCGCACGCAATTTGACCTCTCGCAATCATATGAAGAACGTCTATCTTATGATAACGGCGACAAACTTTCTAAATTTCTCTTCCAAAGTAATCTTTTTAACAAAATTTAATCCACATCATCCACATTACTTTTATTAAGTTATTTCTATTCACAATAAAAACTTTTGTTTTGCTATTACTATCATTATCATCATTTTGTTTTCTTATATAAACACTAAGAAAACAATCTTATCATCAAACACACCATTATCTTATCTCATCAACTTTCAGTATCACAGGCGGTGCAATATGACCAAACCGGTTAAAGCGCCCTTGTTTCTCACGTCGTCTCACTTCATTCTCTTCTAGTCTTCATCATCGTACTCCTCAAGAATACAATCTATACGCCGCCTGTATTAAGCTTTCTGTCCGGGGTAGAATTGGCCCAGAGCATGGCTCTGCTAATCGTTAAAGGCGATTCAAGAGAAAAAGACCACCTTGCTAACATCAGCTTGTAAGAGGGGAGAAAAATACTCCCTGAAACTAGAGGCGAGCTCTGGCAATCGTCGTCGGGGACACCTCCCCATTCCCTTGATGACCCCTCGACAACGATGACGACAATGACACCACGAACGATGACGAAGACAATGACGACCGACGTGAGAACCCCCCTTCCTCTCCTTACCCGTGGCTGGTTCTGACCAGCATGGGCTCCTCCTCCCCCCCCCTTCCCCTAGGTTAGAGTGGTGCATTATGAACTAATGGTTGACGAGTCCAAAAATATAAATGTTTTGGTTTTTTTAAGTAGAAAACATTGAACAAATGCAATTTGACTATGATCATTTTATATTTATATACAATCCATCCTTTTTGGATGAGCGAAGCGAAGACTTCAATTTCACTGACCCCCCAAAAAATTTAGTTCGTGTTTTTTATTCTACTGTCGGTTTGTTCGCTCTCTACCGGGCAAACGGTATTATGCGATCTTGATGAAAATGGGAGGGTACTTTCGATTCTCTGAACTTAGACTTGCCACATTTTTGGGTACAATCGAAGAAATATTTCTCATGAATAAATTGTACTTTAACGATTTTCCCCTGATTTTTAATGCGATATTTTCGTGACTTTTGGGCTGATTCTGACCAAACGGGTGGGGCTACAACGTTCATATTTCACAGGGACATTTAGGTAATGGTGAAGTATTGCTTTCTGAAAGAAAAAGTTAAAAAAAGTTAGCCAGAATCCATAGAATTATGGTTTTAATATGAGTTTTTTTAGGTTTATAATAACAATTAACAAGTTACAATAGAAACTTGACAACAATCACCTACAATGCATTCACAAAGTACTTGCAAAGGAAAAGTGGTCCCACGCAAACTAAAAAGTTACAAAAAAGCTAATCCATAAACGCGGCGGGACTTAAGCGTTTTCCTAGTCTATTATCAATGGTATATGTTCTCAATGCAAACTTGTAAGTGCCACTGTGACCGGGGTCAATCGGGGTCTGCAGAGCTAGGACACTTTAGTTTACTGTCCCCCACTCAAAATCAGTTGTATTACTGAGTAAGTAGACTCTCGATACGGATTTATTTATTTATTAACATCATCTAGGACTCGCTTACATTCTACAGTTCATCTTAACCGCCCTTCATAAAATATATTCCCATATTATCTACCATCCCCTAAGCTCCTAAGCTGTGTTATGCACCCTAATCCTCCATATTGAATGCCCGGGTATCAATGCCCGCGCTAAACACAGCTGATCTGTGCATTGTAGCAGCAACAAAGCACTGACCACAGAGAGAGGAAGAGGTTTCTTTAATTCATGTCCCAGGAGAGAGCGTCTCTCTAGACATAAGCTGTAAGATACAATGTTGTGGTCTGTTCAATGGGACATTCTATCATCCCCTAAGCTCCTAAGCTGTGTTATGCACCCTAATCCTCCATATTGAATGCCCGGGTATCAATGCCCGCGCTAAACACAGCTGATCTGTGCATTGTAGCAGCAACAAAGCACTGACCACAGAGAGTGGAAGAGTTTTCTTAATTCATGTTCCAGCAGAGAGCGTCTCTCTAGACATAAGCTGTAAGATACAATGTTGTGGTCTGTTCAATGGGACATTCTACCATCTTCTTTGCTCCTAAGCTGTGTTATGCACCCTAATCCTCCATATTGAATGCCCGGGTATCAATGCCCGCGCTAAACACAGCTGATCTGTGCATTGTAGCAGCAACAAAGCACTGACCACAGAGAGAGGAAGAGGTTTCTTTAATTCATGTCCCAGGAGAGAGCGTCTCTCTAGACATAAGCTGTGAGACACAATGTTGTGGTCTGTTCAATGGGACATTCCATCATCCCCTAAGCTCCTAAGCTGTGTTATGCACCCTAATCCTCCATATTGAATGCCCGGGTATCAATGCCCGCGCTAAACACAGCTGATCTGTGCATTGTAGCAGCAACAAAGCACTGACCACAGAGAGAGGAAGAGGTTTCTTTAATTCATGTTCCAGCAGAGAGCGTCTCTCTAGACATAAGCTGTAAGATACAATGTTGTGGTCTGTTCAATGGGACATTCTATCATCCCCTAAGCTCCTAAGCTGTGTTATGCACCCTAATCCTCCATATTGAATGCCCGGGTGTCAATGCCCGCGCTAAACACAGCTGATCTGTGCATTGTAGCAGCAACAAAGCACTGACCACAGAGAGAGGAAGAGGTTTCTTTAATTCATGTCCCAGGAGAGAGCGTCTCTCTAGACATAAGCTGTAAGATACAATGTTGTGGTTGTTCAATGGGACATTCTATCATCCCCTAAGCTCCTAAGCTGTGTTATGCACCCTAATCCTCCATATTGAATGCCCGGGTATCAATGCCCGCGCTAAACACAGCTGATCTGTGCATTGTAGCAGCAACAAAGCACTGACCACAGAGAGAGGAAGAGGTTTCTTTAATTCATGTCCCAGGAGAGAGCGTCTCTCTAGACATAAGCTGTGAGACACAATGTTGTGGTCTGTTCAATGGGACATTCTATCATCCCCTTTGCTCCTAAGCTGTGTTATGCACCCTAATCCTCCATATTGAATGCCCGGGTATCAATGCCCGCGCTAAACACAGCTGATCTGTGCATTGTAGCAGCAACAAAGCACTGACCACAGAGAGAGGAAGAGTTTTCTTTAATTCATGTCCCAGGAGAGAGCGTCTCTCTAGACATGAGCTGTAAGATACAATGTTGTGGTCTGTTCAATGGGACATTCTATCATCCCCTAAGCTCCTAAGCTGTGTTATGCACCCTAATCCTCCATATTGAATGCCCGGGTATCAATGCCCGCGCTAAACACAGCTGATCTGTGCATTGTAGCAGCAACAAAGCACTGACCACAGAGAGAGGAAGAGGTTTCTTTAATTCATGTCCCAGGAGAGAGCGTCTCTCTAGACATAAGCTGTAAGATACAATGTTGTGGTTGTTCAATGGGACATTCCATCATCCCCTAAGCTCCTAAGCTGTGTTATGCACCCTAATCCTCCATATTGAATGCCCGGGTATCAATGCCCGCGCTAAACACAGCTGATCTGTGCATTGTAGCAGCAACAAAGCACTGACCACAGAGAGAGGAAGAGGTTTCTTTAATTCATGTTCCAGGAGAGAGCGTCTCTCTAGACATAAGCTGTGAGACACAATGTTGTGGTCTGTTCAATGGGACATTCTATCATCCCCTAAGCTCCTAAGCTGTGTTATGCACCCTAATCCTCCATATTGAATGCCCGGGTATCAATGCCCGCGCTAAACACAGCTGATCTGTGCATTGTAGCAGCAACAAAGCACTGACCACAGAGAGAGGAAGAGGTTTCTTTAATTCATGTTCCAGGAGAGAGCGTCTCTCTAGACATAAGCTGTAAGATACAATGTTGTGGTCTGTTCAATGGGACATTCTATCATCCCCTAAGCTCCTAGGCTGTGTTGTGGGCCCTAATCCTCGATATCGAATGCCCGGGTATCAATGCCCGCGCTAAACACAGCTGATCTGTGCATTGTAGCAGCAACAAAGCACTGACCACAGAGAGAGGAAGAGGTTTCTTTAATTCATGTTCCAGCAGAGAGCGTCTCTCTAAACATAAGCTGTGAGATACAATGTTGTGGTCTGTTCAATGGGACATTCTATCATCCCCTAAGCTCCTAAGCTGTGTTATGCACCCTAATCCTCCATATTGAATGCCCGGGTATCAATGCCCGCGCTAAACACAGCTGATCTGTGCATTGTAGCAGCAACAAAGCACTGACCACAGAGAGAGGAAGAGGTTTCTTTAATTCATGTTCCAGCAGAGAGCGTCTCTCTAGACATAAGCTGTAAGATACAATGTTGTGGTTGTTCAATGGGACATTCTATCATCCCCTAAGCTCCTAAGCTGTGTTATGCACCCTAATCCTCCATATTGAATGCCCGGGTATCAATGCCCGCGCTAAACACAGCTGATCTGTGCATTGTAGCAGCAACAAAGCACTGACCACAGAGAGAGGAAGAGGTTTCTTTAATTCATGTCCCAGGAGAGAGCGTCTCTCTAGACATAAGCTGTGAGACACAATGTTGTGGTCTGTTCAATGGGACATTCTATCATCCCCTAAGCTCCTAAGCTGTGTTATGCACCCTAATCCTCCATATTGAATGCCGGGTTCAATGCCCGCGCTAAACACAGCTGATCTGTGCATTGTAGCAGCAACAAAGCACTGACCACAGAGAGAGGAAGAGGTTTCTTTAATTCATGTTCCAGCAGAGAGCGTCTCTCTAGACATAAGCTGTAAGATACAATGTTGTGGTCTGTTCAATGGGACATTCTATCATCCCCTAAGCTCCTAAGCTGTGTTATGCACCCTAATCCTCCATATTGAATGCCCGGGTATCAATGCCCGCGCTAAACACAGCTGATCTGTGCATTGTAGCAGCAACAAAGCACTGACCACAGAGAGAGGAAGAGGTTTCTTTAATTCATGTCCCAGGAGAGAGCGTCTCTCTAAACATAAGCTGTAAGACACAATGTTGTGGTTGTTCAATGGGACATTCTTCCATCACCATCATTTTCTTTTCTTTTAGTAAACTAAGAGAACAATATACTCATCAAACATTCCATAAACTCATTTCATTATCTTACAATATCACAGGCGGCGCAATATGACCTAACTGGTTAAAGCGAGCAAGTTTCTCACGTCGTCTCCTATACCTTCCTTAGACTCGCCACCTCCTCCAGATATAAATTATATCTCTCCTAAATCTCTTCACACTGGGTAATTGTTTGTTTATTTAGTTTGTGTTTTTAAACTATATCACTGTTCACCTTTGTAAGTCGGTTGTAAAACTGAATGTTTCTCTCTCTATTGTTGCAGGGCTAGCACACTTCGCATGCGCAATGGATTGCATCAGCATCACCTGCTGCTTGGTCTGCGTCGTGCTATATTATAACACGGTCGGCATCGGCTTCGTATACGATGACAGGTAAGACGCACCACCTTCAATACTGTTTTACCCTTCAGACATGGTGGCCTTGATCATGGACATAATTGTAATCCGGGTAATTGAAATCCCTTCTGGGCCTGGGGTAGAATTGGCCGTGGCCCAGAGCATGGCTCTGCTAAACGTACAAGGCGATTCAAGAGAAAAAGTCCACCTCGCAAACATCAGCTAGTAAGAGCGGAGAATATTACTCCCCGAAACTATACCTTGTGTCGACCCAAGTAACACTCTGTCAATCATACAACTGAAAAGACGCAGGTTGTATTGAGGCCTCCCGCCTTCTTTGTTGAAACTAATGTAAAACGCAACCTTTTCTAAATCTTCATGTACGAGCAAATTAGTGGACACACGGTTACATAAAAGGGGACGTTCTCAAATACAGGCAGGTACCAGATTCCAACGAGGTCCATGTGGTTTGAAACTGTCAATACGGGTCAAGATGGACAGGCCATTTCAGGTAATGGGGATTATTTACATTTGTATTGTGCACAAAACCACCGGTTCCCTGATTGATTGATGATTGACAGAGTGTTACATGGGTCGACACAAGGTTATAGAGGCGAGCTCTGGCAATCGTCGTCGGGGACCTTGCCCCCTTCTCTTGACGACCCCCCGACGACGATGACGACAATGACACTACGAACGATGACAAAGACAATGACGACCGCGACGTGAAAACCCCCCTTTACTCCCCTTACCCGTGGCTGGTTCTGACCAGCATGGGCTCCTCCTTCCCCCCCCCCCCTAGGTTAGAGTGGTGCATTATGACCTAACGGTTGACGCGTCCTTAATCCAAATTAATCAAAAAAAAATATGTTGTATTTGCGACAAACATCTTGGGATGTGTTGCAAAATAACATATTGCATAGTGTGATGCCCACATTGATTATACAAATTTGTCCACCTACGTCTCGACTCTCACGTAGAGAAGAGGTGGTATTGTCCAGAATTCGAATAGGCCACACACGTCTAACTCACGGATATCTCTTAACCAGAGAAAAGGTTATTCCAAGATGTGACACATGTGATGTACCTTTAACCGTACATCATATGCTAGCAGAATGTACCAAATATGATGCCTCTCCCATTCTTGTATAGAACTTCTATCAAATGTTAACGGCGACAGACTTTCTAAATTTCTCATCCAAAGTAATCTATTTAAGTAAATTTCATTCACAACATACTCATTTCTTTAAATTTATTTATTTCCATTCACATAAATAACTTTAATTTTGCTATAACTATCATCATCATCATCATTATCATCGTCATCATCATTTTCTTTTCTTATATACACACTTCGAAATTCATTCATTCAATAATCAATAATCATTAAACACACCATTAACTCATCTCATCAACTTCAATATCACAGCGGCGCAATATGACCTAACTGGTTGAAGCGCCCTAGTTTCTCACTTCGTTGTCGTATACCGCTATGTAATTTGATGGGTACAGCAAACTTAGTTTGCCAAAGAAAACAGTTTTTCTCATGTGATTATTGACCAACAATTAAATCAGAAGTGTATTTTTCTGTCCCATGATAACCTTAATGTGTATGATACGAATAAGGTATAATGCGTCTTACAATAAACTTAAAATGGTCTTATAGAATTCTACGATGCAGAAGCTAATTGCTTTTTAAAACGCGAAAAATAACACGAAAATATAGACCGATTACAATAAATAAGTATACTTTTATGTTTCAAATTAGGGAAAATGTCAGTTAAAAATAATTTTATTAAATGTTTCTATGAATAATTTGCCTCTACCCTTGGTCCTAGTTAAAAAACACAAAAAACCACGACCGCGACTTGAGAACCCCTTTCCTCCCCTTACCCGTGGCTGGTTCTGACCAGCATGCCCCCCCCCCCCCTAGGTTAGAGTGGTGCATTATGACCTAACGGTTGACGCGTCCTTAATCCAAAAAAACGCGTCCTTAATACAAATAAACCAAAAAAAATTTTAAATTATTTTAATAATCTATAATTAGCCCCCACCCCCTTCACACAATATTTGGATATGCAAAGAACATTTTGCATTCGAGTTATCTAGTAGAAATCTTGAAGTTTTTCAAGAATAATTTGGTCTAAAGTTGAACACTGAGGTTGAACCTCAAGCAGAATCCCCTCAAACTCCCCCCCCCCTACTCCACCCCCCCGCCCCCCCTCCCGCCGTCTAGTTAGTGACTAGTCACCTGAAGAAGGTTAACTTGTCCCAGTGGAGTTTGACTTTTAAAAATGTAATTTATTTTCTTTCCACATGTGCGCTCAGTAGTCGCCATTATTTCCCCCCCCCCCCACAAGAAACTTCACCTCCAGTGCAAATAACTTCTCTCACATGAACGAGTCGCCATTTGCTTTCGAAAATAAAACATTCCAAAGTTGCGATCTTTTCGTTTTCTTTGGCCGCCAACCAACGTCTTTGCTCGAGAGAGAAACCACGTGACAAGTAAATTTGTTCCATATTAATTAAAGTTGTGTTTTAACTCCACGAACTTTTGAGCAACTCATGTCTTTGCTGCAACTTTTGCCCACTATTTTCAAACGTAAACTCGATTTAACTTTGTAGGGAGTGATAAAGCCGACCTCGATTCGGGTTTCTTCGTGTAATTCCGCTGCCGAGATGTTTGCAGACGAGTTTCAAAGGCGGTGCTAACATCTGGAATGTAAGCTCGGGCAAAATTCATATGGAGACTCGGTTTGTGAGAAATAGTAAATCCATTGGCGTGGTTCTGACCAGCATGGGCCCCTCCCCCCCCATAGCCCCTAGCCTAGAGCGTTGCATTATGAGCTAACGGTTGATGCAACTATAATCCAAATAAACCAAAAAATCTCGCAAACATCAGCTAGTACGTAAGAGAGTATATTACACGCAGAAACTAGAGGCGAGCTCTGGCAATCGTCGTCAAGGACACCTCCCATTTTTCTTGACGACCTCCCCGATGACGATGATAATGACACAACTAGCGATGACAAAGACGATGAAGACCGCGGCTTAAAAAAAACCTTTCCTCCCCGTACCCGTGGTTGGTTCTGACCAGCATGGGAGGAAATGAACACGCTGATCGGGCTGCTAAGGAAGCTTCCCAGCGTCGCGACGTTGATTTCAATCTAGTTCCCGTTCCAGATGTCAAGAGTGGATACAAGCAAAGATTGTTGGATTTGCGACAAGCATCTTGGGATGTGTTGCAAAATAACAAATTGCGTAGTGTGATGCCCACATTGACTAATAAAATTCGTCCACCTACGTCTCGACTCTCACGTAGAGAAGAGGTGGTATTGTCTAGACTTCGTATAGGCCACACACGCCTAACACCCCGGATATCTCTTAACCAGAGAAAAGGTTATTTCCATATGTGACACATGTGATGTAACTTAACCGTACATCATATGCTAGCAGAATGTACCAAATATGATGCCTTGCGCACGCAATTTGATCTCTCCCAATCATATGAAGAACTTCTATCATATGATAACGGCGACAAACTTTCTAAATTTCTCATCCATAGTAATCTATTTAGCAAAATTAATTCACATAATACAAATTTCTTTCTTTTCTTTATTTTCATTCACAAACATAACTAGTCAGGTTCACTATGTATTTTCGTGGGATTTTTTGGAGATTAGCAAAGTGCCATATTTTTGGAAAGCTTGAAACGTCAGGGATTCAAAAATTCATGTTTACATTTGCTCAAATGTTTTCAAGGCCGCCATTTTGTATAATCAAAATGGCCGCCCGAAAATATGAATTTAACTATATCTCGGCTTCCAAGTGACTTAGGAAGTTCATATGAAATGCTCATACTATGTTTTAACACCAAGAATATTAAAATCAACTTAAAATTTGTAAATATGCAGCCACGGCCTCCATTTGAATTTAAACAATAACTGACCCTAAAATACGAATTTTACTATAATTAAGCTTCCAATTGACGTAGAGAGTTCATGTTAGTTGTTACTAGTATGTATATACACCAGGAACATATTAATAATTGTTTACATTTGCATAGATGGCCCTATGGGCGTTTTTTTTTTACTTAAAAAATGCCCCCCCCAAAAAAATTAGGGGGTTTTTTTTTCTGTCTGTTTCTTTGCACTCTACCGGGAAAACGGCAAATGCGATCTTGATGAAAATTGGAGGCGACCTTCGAAATCTCTGAACTTAGACCAGCCACGTTTTTGGGTACAATCAAAGAAATATTTCACATGAATATTGTACTTTCACGACTTTTTCGATTTTTAATGCGATACTTTCGTGATATTTGGACCGATTCTGACCAAATGGGTAGGGCTACAACGTTCATATTTCACATGGAGATTAAGGTAATGGTGATGTATTGCCTTTTGAAAGAAAAAGTTAAAAAAGTTAGCAAGAATCCATAGAAATAAAAAAATTAATACGAGTTTTTTGAGGTGAATAATAATCAACAAGTATCTATAGAAATTTGACAACAATCACCTACAATGCTTACAAAAGCAAGTCTTCTGGCCTCCAGATATTTTACATTAAATTTAATTTAATTGGTGTTACCATAGCAATTAATACTACTTTTAACTAATATTCTAATTTAACACAAATGATTTTGCAATGGGACTTGAAAAAGTAAAGAGATCCCACCTTACAAAAAAGCTCATCCATCAACGCGACTAAAAAATGACTGTAAAAGCAGGTACACTCAAAACAGTAAGAGATCTTGCACAAAGTTTTAACGACAGGCTTACGAGTTTGACAACAGGATTCTGTGAAATTATCCTGGTCTTTGACACATACAAACCCGATTCACTTAAAGAAACAACTAGAGTGAAACGTCGAAAAGGAAAAGCTCCTGTACAATATCAAATTGCAGATGATACCAACATCAATGGTATACCGCTTACAAGGTTTTTATCACATGAGAAAACAAAGTCAGATCTGACAGACTACCTTGCTAAAGCAATCCAAGACTACAAGAAAAACTCACCCCAGGTAGTAATTACATCAGCATCAGGTCACACTAGAAGCAACAGAAACCAACATTTTGAAGACAACAATCACGAAGAAGCAGACACACTCATGATTTGCCTAGCAGCAGAAGCATCACAACAGTTACCTGACGCACAACTGGTATTCTTCACTCCTGATACAGATGTTTTGGTTCTGGCTCTCGCAAACTATGACAAGCTGTGTAAAAGAACGTCACCTTCGATGGTATCCGGTATGGTGGACATAGAGCCAATCTGGAGAGCTTTAGGCACGGAAAAAGCGCAAGCTTTACCTATATTCCACGCATTCACTGGAGCGGACAACGTTGGGAAGTTCTCGGGAATAGGTAAAACAAAATGGTTTCAACAGTACATGAATGCTGATGTGGAATTACCTAGAGCTACTGATGAAAACTGTCCAGTGGAAGGTGATCTTAGCGCAGGAGGTGAAAGACGAACTGGAAAAGTTTGTTTGCTCAATGTACTGTCCGAAGGGTCTCTACATCAGATGCATACCTGATCTACGGTGGCATCTGTTCTGCAAAACAACTCGCAGAAAGCAACAAGTTACCACCTACACTTGGCGCACTTGAGGAACACATCAAGCGCGTGCGGTTACAAAGCCGGGTATGGTGCTAAGCCACAGTCATGCAGCAAACAGCTCCCTGACCCCTTAAAATTCGGTTACTGTAAGGATACAGGTGGACATATGCTGCCAGTAACTACAAAAGGTTCTTCCAGCACCACAAGCCATCATCGAGTTGGTCAGATGCCAATGTAAAGCCAACTGCTCCACGCAAAGATGTTCATGCAGAAAGAATAACTTACCATGCACAGAACTTTGCTTGTGTGACACAGAATGCGAAAACGATGAGGACTGTAACGTTGAAATTGCTGACAGTGATGATGATGAAGATGAGGATTAATGAATGAAGATAAATAAGATTATGTGTCTCAATGTAAATATTTTAATAATATCACATACTTAAAATATAATCAATAGCTTTTAACTTCTGAAAAGTATGACTGTAAATATGTTTCTTTCAATACCTTACATTGCATTTTCCTTAATTTGTGCTTCAAATAAATGCAACATTTGTCAGCTTGTTAATGTTCTATACTACTTACCTAATAATTTGTGACTGTAGTTTGACAACATGAAATCATCACTTTAAATATACTGTGCTCATGAAAGCTTCTAAATTTCTTTCCTTGATGTTGAAACAAATAATTTTACTATCAAATTTCAAATATATAGGTTGGCCAATTTTAAATCCAAATGGACAGGTTTGAAGGCATCTATGCAGATGCAAGAGTTGTTTAATATATTCCTGATTTTAAAACATACAAAGATAGATTAACGCCATTCTATATAATGAGTAAGCATATTATATATATTCTCATTCCAGGCTCATTACAAAATAATAATGGCGGCCAATGCCAATTTAAATATAATTTCATCACCCTGTTGCTAACACAGAATGAGCATTTTTAATTATCCTTCTATGACACTTTGAAGCCAAGATATCATGAAATTCTCGTTTTAAAAAAAATAAAAATTTTAAAATCCAAAATGGCGGCGATATGGGCAAGTAAGCAATTTTTAGCAGGGATTTATGGTTATTTATGGTATTAACTCAAATGAAGAGCCTCTTTCACCAACGTTCTTAGACAATTACATGTCGAGATATAAAGCAAGTTTTATTTGTGGTTGGTCATTTTTTAAGTAAAAAAACCGCTTATAGGGGCATCTATGCAAATGTAAACAATTATTAATATGTTCCTGGTGTATATACATACTAGTAACAACTAACATGAACTCTCTACGTCAATTGGAAGCTTAAATATAGTAAAATTCGTATTTTTGGGTCAGTTATTGTTTTAATTCAAAATGGCGGCCGTGGCTGCATATTTACATATTTTAAGTTGATTTTCATATCTTGGTGTTAAAACATAGCATGAACATTTCATATGAACTTCCTAAGTCACTTGGAATCCAAGATATAATTAAAACCATATTTTCGGGCGGCCATATTGATTTAAAAAAATGGCGGACATCAAAGCATCTGAGCAAATGTAAACATGGATTTTTGAATTCCTGACGTTTCAAGCTTTCCAAAAATATGGTACTTTGCTAATCTCCAAAAAAATCCTACGAAAGTCTTTTTTACGACATAGTGAACCTGACTATAACCTTTATAATTCTATAACTTTCATCATCATCAATTTATTTTGTTATTTATACACTTAGAAAACCATCTAATCATCAAACACACCATTAACTCATCTCATCTACTTTCAAATTCACAGGCGACGCAATATGACCTAACCGTTTGAAGCGCCCTTGTTTCTCACGTCGTCGTTGTAGTACGGCCCACTCTTTGTTTCATATGCCCTAGGCTAGAGTGGTGCCTTATGACCAATTGGTTGACGAACACCCTTTATCCTAAATAATTTTTGCCTCTCAACTCTCACGTAGAGAAGAGGTGGTATTGTCTAGAATTCGAATAGGCCACACACGTCTAACTCACGGATATCTCTTAACCAGAGAATAGGTTATTCCCATATGTGACACATGTGATGTACTTAACCGTACATCATATGCTAGCCGAATGTACCAAATATGATGCCTTGCGCACGCAATTTGATCTCTGCCAATCATAAACACCTATATCTTGATATCGGCTATACAAATTTTCTTAATTTCTCTTTACAAGATATTAATTTTATTAAACAAAATTTAATTCACATCGAACACATTTCCTTTATTTCCTAAAATGCATTCAAATAAATAATTTGTTTTGCTTTTACAATCGTCGCCATATTTTCTTTTCTTTTATAAACTAAGAAAACAATGTAATCACCAAACACACCATAAACTTATCAATTATCTTTCAATATCACAGGTGGCACAATATGACCTAACCGGTTGAAGCGCCCTAGTTTCTAACGTCGTCCTAATATTTCGGGTAAAGATCTCCTGGAGTCCACTAGGGCACTGACATTTTGAATTAGCAACAGTGCACACCACGTTGTTGAGTTTAGCAAAAGATGCATGTTGAAAATCAATCTATTCAAAGTTCTCAATAATACATCGTGGGGTGCAGATAGGACTTGCATGTTGAGAATTTACGGAAGTCTAGTTTGCTCCAAGATGGACTATATGGATGTTTCGTATACTCTTTAGCACGTGACACAACCCTTAAACTTGTCGACACTGTCCACCATTGTGGTCTTCGTCTTGCTCTTGGTGCATTTCGAACAAGCCCGGTAGTCAGCTTGTATGCCGAGTCAGGTGTGTCCTCCTTCGTACGAAATGCTAATTAAAGCTTTGCCTAAACATCCAGGAAATCGGGAATCGTGATATATTCAATACGAAATTTGTCAGATATTTTGATAACAAACCGACGACAACCCTGCCAAACGGGACAAGGATGTAAAGTTTAATGTTAAATCTTATAGAATTTGATATGCCTTAAGTTTTAAATCTTGTTTTTAGCAATAACCATATGCTAGCAGAATGTACCAAATATGTTGCCTTGAGCACGCAATTTGATTCCACCTCGCAAACATCAGCTAGTATGTAAGGAAGCATATTACTCCCCGAATCGAGAGGCGAGCTCTGGCAATCGACGTCGGGGAACGTCCTACCTTCCCTTGACGACCCCTCGATGACGATGACAAAGACAATGACACCACGAACGATGACGAAGACGATGACGAGCGCGACGATGAGAACCCCCTTTCTTCCCTTACCCGTGTCTGGTTCTGACCAGCATGGATCCTTCCTCCTCCCTTCCCCCTAGGTTAGAGTGGTGCATTTTGACCTTACGGTTGACGCGTCCTTAATCCAAATAAACCAAAAAAATCCCAAATGTGTCACATGTGATGTACCTTTAACCGTACATCATATGCTAGCAGAATGTACCAAATATGATGCCTTGCGCATGCAATTTGATCTCTCCCAATCATACGAAGAACTTCTATCATATGATAACGGCGACAAACTTTCTTATATTCTCATCCATAGTGATCTATTTAATGGCGTTTTCCATTGGCATGCACTCGGCGAGTGCAGAGATGTCATTGTTGTCAACCTCCACTTGAATAACATTACAAAACTGAACAAATGAAAAGACAAGTGGCAATCCAGTGCGCACTAGGGCGCACTAGTGCGACCTTAGAGCGGCCAATGGAAAATGCCATAACAACATTTAATTCACATCATACACATTTCTTAATTTTTTTTAAATTTTCATTCTCATTCATAACTTTTATTTTGCTATTACTTTCATCATCATCAACTTATTTTGTAATTAATACACTTAGAAAAAATCTAATCAAACATAACTGCATTAACTCATCTCATCAACTTTCATTCACAGGCGGCGTAATATGACCTAACCGGTTGAAGCACCCTAGTTTCTCACGTCGTCTTCGTCCCGCTTGATCTTGGCTTGAATAAACTGTTGCTAGAGTTGTTACCCACTGCCTTCTAGATGCTACTCGTTTCTCCTAGACTCGAGTAGCATCTAGGAGGCAGTGGTGTGACGCATCACAATATTTCATCCTAACTATGACAACACGACGATGACAAAGACGACCGCGACGAGAGAACCCCCTTCGTCCCTTACCCGACCAGCATTGGCCCCCCTCCGAAAATCCCCTTGGCTAGAGTGGTGCATTATGACCAAAAGATTGATGCGCCCTCAATGTATTTTTTAGATCATCCTAACATTACGCTTTAATAGTTGTCTGCGTGAGTTTGCGCAAAAGATGCATGTAGAAAATCAATCAATTAAAAGTTCTCAGCTATACATCGTGGGATAAATAAAAAAAAAAAAAAAATTTATTTAGAGTCTACCCACTCAGTTATATAACTGATTTTCAGTGGGGGACTTTCAATCAAAGCGACCAAGCCAACCCTGTAAGCCCCGACGCAATCGACGAGTGAGCGATAACAAACCAAAGTTCGATTTTTTAATAGGAAATATAGCAATCAGTGGTATGGACAGTGCGAACACCCGCGAATCAACGCCAGAATCAACAAGGCCGATTCAGAACAACTCTGAAATATATTATGTGCTTCGTTGCTAGGACGGCTCCAAAGTCACCGTTTACAAACTCCTAAGACAAGAACTGATGGACTTAAGTCCAAATCAGAAGTTAAAAAACTTCTGATTCTAGCGGGAATCGAACCCTGGACCTTCTGCATTGGAAGCAGATACGCTAACAACAAGACCAACGAGACACACAGTCAAGACTTGCATGTTGAGAATTAACAGATCTCTTATTTGCTCCAAAATGGACTTTGGTTGTTTCGTATACTTTTTAGCACGTGACACAACCCTCAAACTTGTCGATACTGTCCACCAATGTGGTCTTCGTATTGCTCTTGGTGCATTTCGAACAAGCCCGGTAGTCAGTTTGTATGCCGAGTCAGGTGTGTTTTTGGCAGAACGGCGAAACCTGTTTATGGCTTCGTACGTAATGCAAATTAAAGCTATGCCTAACCATCCAGCAAATCGGGAATCGTGATATATTCAATACGAAATTTGTAAGATTTTTTGATAACAAACCGATAGCAACCCTGTTAACGGGTCAAGGATGTAAAGTATATTGTTCAATCTTATAGAATTTAATAAGTTAAAAGTTTTAAATCTTGTTTTTAACAATAACCATATGCTAGCAGAATGTACCAAATATGTTGCCTTGAGCACGCAATTTGATTCCACCTCCCAAACATCAGCTGGTATGAAGGGTAGTATCTTACTCCCCGAAAATAGAGGCGAGCTCTGGCAATAATCGTTGGGGACCTTGCCCCCTTCCCTTGACGACCCCTCGATGACGATGACGACAATGTCACAACGAACGATGACGAAGACAATTACGACCGTGACGTGAAACCCCCTTTCCTCCCCTTACCCTTGGCTGGTTCTGACCAGCATGGGTCCCTCCTCCCCCCCTAGGTTAGAGTGGTGCATTATGACCTTACGGTTGACGCGTCCTTAATCCAAATAAACCAACAAACAAAAAATTTGCCGCTTAGGGAGAATAGGGTTAAAACAAATTCTGGTGCTATTAAAAAACAAAAAATTATGACGGCGACAAACTTTCTAAATTATTTGTCATTCAAAGTTATTTATTTCCTTCACTAAAATTTATTTCACATAAAACACAATTTTCCTCACTTTCTTAATTCTCATTCAAATAATAACTAGTTTTGATATTAGTATCATCACCGAAACTTTTATATACTAAGAAAACAATTTAATCGCCAAACACACCATAAATTAATTTTATAAACTAACAATATAACCAGCGGCGCGTTATAACGCAACCAGTTGAAGCGCCCTAGTTTCTCACGACGTCTTCAAATCTGGGTTTCTTGTCAGTTGTTCGTCTTCAGCAATGCCTTCATATCCGTCAATATGTCAGCCAATATTGTTTATGACGTCACGTGCATACATTTCGCGTTCGGTGGTTTCTTCCGCGAAAGTTTGATTATACTCCCTGATTTGCTGTTCCTGATTTTTGGCAAACCTCATATTCGTTTGAGTGGGATCGTCTAATAAATCAGTTTTTTTCTTTTCGTTTTTCTTTTTTAATGTTTTTCTTTTCTTTCTTTTCTTTTCTTTTCTTTTCTTTTCTTTTCTTTTCTTTTCTTTTCTTTTCTTTTCATTCTCCACCCTTTTTATATTTTGATTCATTCATTAAATGCATATTATAATATCATTCAATTTGTTACCAAAATTCTTGTGTTAAATGCATTGTTGTTGTTGCTACTATTTCAAGTATTTACGATATTGTAGTTTATTGTTGTTTCTGCATCTATGTAATTAGATTTATTTAGTTGTCCTCCTTTGTAAATCAGTTTTTATGACTGAATAGGATAGACGTTAAATAAATAAATAAATAAATAATAAATACAAAGTCAGCCTCTAAAAAATTTTAGTTCCCGTTCCAGATGTCAAGAGTGGATTTAAGCAACGATTGTTGGATTTGCGACAGGCATCATGGGATGTAGTGCAAAATAACAAATTGCATAGTGTGATGCCCGCACTGACTAATAAAATTCGTCCACCATGTCTAGACTCTCACGTAGAGAAGAGGTGGTATTGTCTTGAATTCTAATAGGGCACACACGACTAACTCATGGAAATCTCTTAACCAGAGAAAAGGTTATTCCCAGATATGACACATGTGATGTACCTTTAATCGTACGTAAAAAGCTAGCAATGTGTACCATATAATGCCTTGCGCCCGCAATTTTATCTCTCCCTATCATAATATGAAGAACTTCCATTTCGATATCGGCTACAAACTTCCAAAATTTCTCATTCGAATGAATTTTTCTTTTCACATCAAACACATTTTTTTTATTTTTTTATTTCCATTCAAATAATTAACTTTTTTGTTGCTATTACTATCATCACCATCAATTTATTTTTCTTTAATAAACTTTGAAAACAATATAATCATCAAACACATCACTTTTAATATCATAGGTGGCACAATATGACCGAACCGGTTGGAGCGCCCTAGTTTCTATCGTCGTCGTTGTCGTCTGCTCCTAAATGCTCTAGTATTTTACTCCCCGATAATAGAGGCGAGCTCTGGCAATCGTTGTCGGGGACCTTGTCTCCTTCCTCTGACGATTCCTCGACGACGATGACAAAGATAATGACGACCGTGACGTGAGAATCCCCTTTCCTCCCTTACCCGTGGCTGGTTCTGACCAGCATGTGCCCTCCTCCCCATATACCCAGGTTAGAGTGGTGCATTATAAGGTAACGGCTGTCGCGCCCTTAATCCAAATAAACCAAATTATCGTAGTTTGTTCTTATTCAGGTTTTAGGGTCAATGTATAAATCGGCCAATCACCATCCAAATGCGATATTACTTATAAAAGAAAAAGAAAAATTCTATTCAAATAATAACTTTTTGCTATTACTATCATCACCGTAGGAGCCGACCCGGTCGTCAAAAATATATCATATTTTCCGATAACAAAAAATATTTTTGAGGATGGTGAGGTGCCGGTCCAGAACATTTTATATTTGTAGACTAGCTTTTTTATAATATCATATAGACAATAGAACATACTGCAAGAAAATTTCAATTTGAGACTCTGTACATGTAATATACATTATTTATTGTAATTACCGACTATCTAAGGTATAAACTTTATCCCCGAACCGACTGTTAAAACCTCTGGCCGCGCAGTCCTATTTTATCTCACATATGGTATTTAAATTTAACCCCCGTCTGGTCCCGGGGTAGAATTGGCCCAGAGCATGGCTCTGCTAATCGTAAAAGGCGATTCAAGAGAAAAAGTCCACCTCGCAAACATCAGCTAGTAAGAGCAGAGTATCTTACTCCCCAAACTAGAGGCGAGCTCTGGCAATCGTCGTCGGGGACCTTGTCCCCTTTCCCTTGACGACCCCCCGGCGACGTTGACAATGACACAACAACCGATGACAAAGACGATGACGACCGCGACGTGAGAAACCCCCCTTCTCCCTTACCCGTGGCTGGTTCTGACCAGCATGGGCCCCTCCTCCCCCACCCCCCTTAGGCTATAGTGGTGCATTATGACCTAACGGTTGACGCGTCCTTAATCCAAATAAATTTCCCCCCCCCCAAAAAAAAAAACACCTCGTAAAAGTTTAGGGAATAATATTTGAAACAATTTATTTGGCCGACGTTGATTTCAATCTAGTTCCCGTTCCAGATGTCAAGAGTAGATTCAAGCAACGATTGTTGGATTTACGACAAGCATCTTCGAAAGAGGTGCAAAAAACAAATCGTATAAAGTGATGCCCACATTGACTAATAATATACTCTCTCCTATGTCTCGACCCTCACGTAGAGAAGAGGTGGTATTGTCCAGAATTCGTTTAGGCCACACACGTCTAACTCACTGATAACTCTTAACCAGAGAAAAGTTTATTCCCATGTGTCACATGTGATGTAACTTTAACCGTACATCATATGCTAGCAGAATGTACCACATATGATGCCTTGCGCACTCAATTTGATCTCTCCCAATCATATGAGGAACTTGTATCATACAGTAACGGCAACAAACTTTGTAAATTTTTCATTCAAAGTAATTTATTTTACATAATTTGACTCACATCATACACATTTTCTTTATTTCTATTAAAATTTATCATTTTTATTTTGTGATTTCTATCATCACCATAATTTCCTTTTATTTTATATACTTATAAACAATATAATCTCTTCAATTACACCTTTAACTCATTTCATTAACCTACAATATCACAGGCGGCGCAATATTACCTAACCGGATTAAGCGCCCTAATTTCTCACGTTGTCGTTTTAGCTGCATCAGCATTAGTGTCCTCTCCCTTCTTACTTAGAAATAAACATTAGTTATCCAATTTGCAAAGAGAATTTTATATAACATTATATTATGGACTACATTTATTCCACATCTTCATATTTTCTCTGTTTGTATCATTAAATGCTTAACATTTGTTTATAGTTTAAAAAAAAAACTGCTTATTCTTACTTGCTCTTTTGATTTTAAATGGCTCGAAAGCAAAACCGTCAAAGCAACTTTTTATAATTTCTATGTAGAATCACAAAATATATAAATGCATCTAGTTAATTTATTTTAAAAAACAAGCATACTCTTAACCTGCATTTAGCTCTTTCTCCGTTCGTCCGTATTTCATCTGTCTGATCTTAGAGTGTAGAAGCCCTGGGCGTGACTTTGTTGCGCCTGAACGCGGACTCGGGTCACGCCAAAGAACTTGCTGAGTAGTGCTCAGGTTGTTTTCTCTTGTCCAAAGAAGTTGGAGTAAGAAGACTCGAGTTGTTAATGAGAAGGAGTGTCTTGCTCGTTCTGAGCACCTTGGAGCCTGGCAAGTTTATTAGTGGCCTCTCTCTCTCTCTCTTGCTCTCTTCTTCCCCTTGGAGCCTGGCAAGTTTATTAGTGACCACTCTCTCTCTCTCTTGCTCTCTCTTCCCCTTGGAGTCTGGCAAGTTTATTAGTGGCTTTCTCTCTCTCTCTCTCTCTCTCTCTCTCTCTCTCTCTCTCTCTCTCTCTCTTCCTTCAATCCCCGTCTGGGCCCGGGGTAGAATTGGCCCAGAGCATGGCTCTGCTAATCGTAAAAGGCGATTCAAGAGAAAAAGTCCACCTCGCAAACATCAGCTAGTAAGAGCGGAGTATCTTACTCCCCAAACTAGAGGCGAGCTCTGGCAATCGTCGTCGGGGACCTTGTCCCTTCCCTTGACGACCCCCCGGCGACGATGACAATGACACAACGAACGATGACAAAGACGATGACGACCGCGACGTGAGAAACCCCCCTTTCTCCCCTTACCCGTGGCTGGTTCTGACCAGCATGGGCTCCTCCTCCCCCCCCCCTTAGGCTAGAGTGGTGCATTATGACCTAACGGTTGACGCGTCCTTAATCCAAATAAACCAAAAAAAATCCGTTTGTCCGTATTTCATCTGTCTGATCTTAGAGTGTAGAAGCCCTGGGCGTGACTTTGTTGCGCCTGAACGCGGACTCGGGTCACGCCAAAGAACTTGCTGAGTAGTGCTTTGGTTGTTTTCTCTTGCCCAAAGAAGTTGGAGTAAGAAGCCTCGAGTTGTTAATGAGAAGGAGTGTCTTGCTCGTTCTGAGCACCTTGGAGCCTGGCAAGTTTATTAGTGGCCCTCTCTCTCTCTCTCTCTCTCTCTCTCTCTCTCTAGTTCTCTCTTCCTTCCTCTCTCACTTTCAAACGATGCCTACAAGTCTGAAAAACAGCAAAAATTAAGGAAATAAATAAATCTTTAAAAGTCTATTTAATGTAGCAGAAATAATAATTAAAATTTCTGGAATTTTCCTCACTTCAAAAATGTTTTTAAAAAAAAATTGAATATCTGAACGCAAGCTCTCGGACTCTATTACAATTTACCATCACCATTAACCATGATAGCGTTGTGGGGAAACTCAACCTTATTTTCTAAGTCTTTTAAAGTTGGAGCCTGGAAAAATACGCCTTTCAACCTGGAAAATATAGAAAAGTCCGGATATGTGATAAAACCTGAATACACCCTGTATCAGTCTTCCCCCCCCCCCACCGCCCCTCCTCAACCCCCTCTGCCGATCACTCCGTGAAATCAACGTCCTCCCAAGCGAGCTACAGTTGTCCTCATTCCGACAATTCGCATCTAGATTCAGAGCACTTAGAGGAAGAACAAATACACTGACCAAAGAGGTTATAAATAAATCAGACATTTAATGACTTTAAATCCGTTATCTTACTTAGGGAGATCAAGAACTAGGTCATTGAATTTAAAGCTTAGCAAAGATCTTAAGTAAAGGACTTTTAATTTGTTTTAATAATGACCATACTTTAGCGTTTTGTTTATAATGAATGTTTTCTCTAATATTACACTTCAAGTCCGATTTGTTCTTTATATTATGTTTATTTTTCTTTCTTTCTATCATGCCCCCGTCTGTGCCCGGGGTATGAATAGGCCCAGAGCATGGCTCTGCTAATAGTAAAAGGCGATTTAATAGAAAAAGTCCACCTCGCAAATATCAGCTACTAACAGCTAAGTATTTTACTCCGCGAAACTTAAACACAATCGAGGCGAGCTCTGGCAATCGTCGTCGGGGACACCTCCCCCTTCCCTTGACGACCTCCTCGACGAATATGACAATGACACGACGAACGATGACAACGACTATGACGACCGCGACGTGAAAATCCTCCTTTCCACCCCCTACCCGTGGCTGGTTCTGACCAGCATGGGTCCTCCCCCCTACTCCTTAGACTAGAGTGGTGCATTATGACCTAACGGTTGACGCGTCTTTAATCCAAATAAACCAAAAAAGGGGTAGAATAGGCCCAGAGCAAGGCTCTTCTAATAGTAAAAGGCGATTTAAAGAAAAAGTCCACCTCGCAAACATCAGCTAATAACAGCTGAGTATTTACTCTTCGAAACTAGAGGCGAGCTCTGGCAATCGTTGTCGGGGAAACTCCCTTTTCCTTTACGACCTCTTCGACGATGATGACAATGACACAACGAACGTGATGACAAAGACGAAGACGACCGCGACGTGAGAACCCCCTTTCTCCCCCTAAACCGTTGCTGGTTCTGACCAGCAGTGGGCTCCTCCTTCCCGGTATCCCTTAGACTTGAGTGGTGCATTATGACCTACGGTTGTTGCGTATTTAATCCAAATAAACCAAAAAAGCTATCCATCAGGATGTATCAGCATTATCTGTCCTTTTAGTAAAATTTAACAAAAAATCACTATTTTTTTAACGTTAACAATATTATTTTAGAGGCCGGGAAAAATAGCAATACAATTTTTAATTCTTAACCGTTATTTTTTTAAATTTTAAATTTTTTATAACAGCGTCAAACTTTTTTAATTTCTCTTCAAACACATATCCTTTTTTTATTTAACTATTTCCACCATCTTTTATTTCCTTAAGAAAAAAATATAATTGTCAAACACACCATAAACTGATTTCATTAACTTACAATATCACAGGTGGCGCAATATGACCCAACCGGCTGAAGGGCCCTAGTTTCTCACGTCGTCATCAATTCTTGTTTCTTGTTTGAACGTTTCTTGTTATTTCAATGTAAAATAATGCTTTTTAGGATCATGTCAAAAAAAGTAAGCACTTAAACCATTGAGATACTCAATGTTTAAACCTTAGAAAAACAATATATGCTACTTATTGTCAATCGTAATGTAAAAAACTAACTTCTTATGCTTTTTTACAGCGATTTAGTAAAACATGTTAAGTGATTGTGTATAAAACACAAATCGCTAAATAATTGCAACTATACCATGTATCTTTATCTATAGATTCATTGATCAATAATAATTGTGGTATTGATAGGAGCATTGCTTTCTATAAAACATAAAAGATTGTAAGCTTGCTTCTGAGACGGCAACACCATCTCTAACTTAAAGCCCCCCCCCCTTACCCGCCGACCTAAGCGAATCAAGTGCCCCTAGTTTTTGTCCTACCGACCGAGCCACCGAAGCTCGCAAGCTACATTACGACTCGATCCACCAGGGATATAAATTCCACGTCCCAACTTGCAAAGTTTACGTAGCATAACCGACAGACCTTGTACAAAGTTCTAGTCGTCTAATTGTTTTAAGTCATTGTACTAACGCGGGCCAAGAGGTTGACGCGTATAGCGGGCTGTGAGCGCAACAAGATAATGGAATTATTAAGGCAGTGAGTGGGAGATTGAAGCGCCGGAGTTTACGGCGGACAAAAGACCAACTAGTGTTTTGTTCTAATTCTCCGAGCCGTCTTGAATATTCACGTCGGTTCTATTATCACTAGTTCTATTGTTGGAAAGTTTTCTTGATGTGTATTGAAGACATTATCGTAATTAATTTAACAACAACGAGACCCAACTTATAGCTCACCCTAGGGGTAGCCACATCAAACACGAGAGACGTTTCCCGACAGACACTTCTATCCTGAAATCTCTAATTAAAAATAACTCTTCAAATTAATTATTATAGTTGTATATTAAGTACTTAAACAAATTTGATGTACACATCTACAGTAAATATAACTTCATACAAAACCAACAAAGTTAATACACATTTATTTGCAATCGGCGAAGCTCTTAAATACATTCTACGTTGCCGTTGCGGAGAAAAAAATTGTGTTCAGATAGCTTGAGTTCACTACAAGCTATTATACTCATGTGATCAACTCATCATTTCGTACAAGACATCCAATTCTATTTAGAAAAACTAACCTCTAAGGGTTATATAATAGAGTTTTGCTGGATACCTGGACACGTGGGCATAGAGGGAAATGAACACGCTGATCGGGCTGCTAAGGAAGCTTCCCAGCGTCGCGACGTTGATTTCGATCTAGTTGTCAGGGACCTTGCCCCATTCCCCTGACGACCCCTCGACGACGATGACGACAATGACACCACTAACGATGACGGAGACAATGACGACCGCGACGTGAGAACCCCCTTTCCTCCCCTTACCCCGTCTGGGCCCGGGGTAGAATAGGCCCAGAGCATGGCTCTGCTAATCGTAAAAGGCGATTCAAGAGGAAAGGTCCACCTGGCAAACATCAGCTAGAATGAGGGGTAGTATTTTACTTCCCGAAACTAGAGGCGAGCTCTGGCAATCGTCGTCGGGGACCTTGCCCCTTCCCTTGACGACCCCCCGGCGACGATGACAATGACACAACGAACGATGACAAAGACGATGACGACCGCGACGTGAGAAACCCCCCTTCCTCCCCTTAACCGTGGCTGGTTCTGACCAGCATGGGCTCCTCCTCCACCCCCCCTTAGGCTAGAGTGGTGCATTATGACCTAACGGTTGACGCGTCCTTAATCTAAGTAAACCAAAACTAGTTCCCGTTCCAGATGACAAGAGTTGATTCAAGCATCTATTTTTGGATTTACGACAAGTACCTATAGGGATGTGTTGCAAAATAACAAATTGCGTAGTGTGATGCCCACCCTGATTAATAAAATTCGTCCACCTACGTCTCGACTCACACGTAGAGGAGAGGTGGTAATGTCTAGAATTTAAATAGGCCACACACGTATAACTCACGGATATCTCTTAACCAGAGAAAAGGTTGTTCCCAGATGTGAAACATGTGATGTAGGCCCTACTTTTAACCGTACATCAAATGCTAGCAGAATGTACCAAATATGATGCCTTGCGCACGCAATTTAATCTCTCCCAATCGTATGAAGAACTTCTATCATTTGATAACGGCGACAAACTTTCTAAATTTCCCATCCAAAGTAGTATATTTAACATAATTTAATTCACATCATACACATATCTTTAATTTATTTATTTTCATTTACATACATAACTTTTATTTTGCTATTACAATCATCATCATTTAATTTTGTTATTTATACATTTAGGAAACAATCTTATCATCAAACTCACCATTAACTCATCTCATCACCTTTTAGTGTCACAGGCGGCGCAATATGACTTAACCGGTTGAAGCGCCCTATTTTCTCACGTCGTCCTCACTTGTAACAACGCAATTGTTTCCATTCAGAAACTTCTATCCTGAAATCTCTAATTAAAAAATACACTTCAAATAATTATTATAGTTGTATGTAACTTTAACACATTTTATGTACATAACTTCTGTTAATATAAATATATTCATAGGAAACAAAGAATGTTAATTAATATTGTTCATAATTGTTCTTATTATCCATACTTTTCATAGACTCCATGAAGTGCTAATATTTTCCATGCAAGCTATGATTGTATTCATTCTTGTTACACTAGCTACTGCTTTATACTTTTCACTGAAGCTTTGTGTGTATTGTACTTTTCATAAACCTTTTCTTAATAATTGGGCAATCATGGACGCCAGGACAAGTTTTACAAAATAGCTATTTGTATTCGTATTTGCTATTATTATTACTTTAAACTTATACTGTGTTATTTTATTGTTATTGACATCACTTTATTTGTAGTTGTGACTGTCTCAAAACATCATGAGGAGTGTTTAAATACCTTTCAAAGTTCACTCCAATTTCTTTGCAAACTCATCTCTTTGGAAAAACTTTCTCGTCCGACGTCAGAAGATTCCAAACCGAGCCTAGCTGTAAATGTAATGTAAATTGATCAATTTACACCCTCCTTGTTGAAACAATCGATGGATTCGCATTCCGAGTGCGAGCTATTGTAATTTGATTATAGCCTGCGATACCGTTCGTATGTCTTTGGCGACATGTCTGGAATCTAGAAGGCCGATCCTTGCTTGCAAAGAACCAAGTCAGGGGGAAGTAATTCTAGATGACGTGGCGTTGAGGCGAGGCTGTCGAGAAAACATTGACTCTGCTGTGATGGCAGGTTCAAATACATCGACTCATATGGTTGTTTGAAAAAAGGTCGGATATGCCTTTTATTGCTACACCTTAACTGAACGTTTCAGGCTAAGCGACGTGTGTTTAGTTTTAACTGCAGAGTTACTCGCCATCCGCAATACATTCTACATTGACGTTGTGGAGATAACTTTTTGTGTTCAGATAGTTTGAGCTCACTTGAAGCCACAAAACCCATGTATTCAAGTCATAATTTAGTACGAGACATCCAATTCGATTAAGGAAAACTAAACTAAAAGGTATATATCATAGAATTTTGCAAGGTTCCTAAACACGTAGGTATAGAGGGGGAAAAATGAACACGCTGATAGGGCTTTTAATGAAGCTTCCTAGCGTCGCGACGTTGATTTCAATCTAGTTCCCGTTCCAGATGTCAAGAGAGGAAAAAAGCAATGATTGTTGGATTTGCAACAAGCATCTTGGGATGTGTTGCAAACTAGCAAATTGCGCCGTGTGATGCCCACTAATAAAACTCGTCCTCCTGCGTCTCGACTTTCACGTAGAGAAGAGCTGGTATTGTCCAGACTTCGTATAGGTCACACACCTCTAACTCACGGCTATCTCTTAACCAGAGAGAAGGTTATTACCAGATATGACACATGTGGTGTACGTTTAAACCGTACATCATATGCTAGCAGAATACCTTGCGCACGCAAATCGATCTCTCCCATAAATATGGATAACTTTTATAATATGATAATAAAACGGCGACAAACTTTCTAAATTTCTTATTCAAAGTAATTTATTTAATTTAAATTTAAATTCATTTCATACGTACAATTTCCATTCAAATAAATAATTTTTGTTTTGCTTTATCACTATCATCGCCATTTTTTTCTTATAACAATGTAATCATCAAACACACTATAAACTCATTTCATTAACATTTAATATCACAGGCGGCGCAATATGACCTTACCGGTTGAAGTGCTCTAGTTTCTTATGTTGTTGTTATCCACGACAAATTTTGGGAATCTGCTTCCAGTGGTCGTCATAAATTTCAATGTAGTGTTTTACTTTCATTTCAAAGATTTTCCTCGAAAATATTTAACGTATTTGACCAATTTGTCAATTAATGTAGGTGTTAATTGCGAATTCAAAGCTTTTGAGGTAGAATTTCTTTTTAAATTTGATCCTGTACTTGTCAAAATGAGTGTGTTAATTCTTTGAAATGATCCCACACCTATCGACAATTTAAGTAGACATTTAACTTTTATTTAAAGTTTTTATATTCGAATCTGAAATGAGTACATTATCATGAGTAGAAAACTTGCAGGAACAAGTTAAGAACAAGAACGAGATGAGTTTTGTTACTCCAGGAGGCGGTGTAAGACATAGACGGTGTACGTGCACCCGGCTGCACTCGTCGTGTTTGTTTTGTGCACCAGATGTCACGAGGTGCATAGCAACCCTTGCATATTGCAAACAGACAGAATGACATGCATGGTTGTAAAATCACCAAGACGTGAGGTGGTTTTCTGCTTGGCAAAGACAGGGAGTTATTTGTACTGGGTTTCTTATTAGAGTATAGGAGGGTGAGAGGGAGGGGGGGACTAGAATAAGAGGGAAAATGAAGGATAACTCAGGTGTCAGAGAGGGATTGATTGATTGGTTATTGTCTTTATATGGCGGGATTAAGGACTGTGAGGCCTTAACTTCCATCCAACCATTTTTAAGATACAGAGTTACAATAATAATACAAAAGTAAGATACAAATGAAATTAAATATTACTTAAGAGTAGATTAGAAGACGTGCATGTATTACACTTAAAAAGAGAAAAGAAACTAAAGTTACAGTAACGAATATCAATTTTAATCAAAAGAAAAAGAAAACAAAAACTTGAACAAAGAAAGAAAGGGGGAAAAAAAAATAATACAAATTAAAATTTGGCATAAATCTACAACGCATTATTGGGGAGGGAGTTGGGGGTAAGGGGAGGGGGAGGGTGGGTTTAAATTACGGGAGAGATTGATTAATTTTATTTTGTTTAAAAGGGGGGATTAAAGTCACTGAACTTTATGCACATCCAATGGCGAAGTTTGCTATAATAAATTATAATTGACATAAAAAAAGTTGATAATAAACGCTAAACTGGGGGCTTTGTTAATCTCTTTCAAATTCTTTAAGTTTATTTTTAAAAAAAATCCCATTTTTTACAAAAAACACCTGCCCAGGAACGAACCCGCTTTCTGTGCCGGGTTTTTTAAAACTCCCATCGTCATTTAATTCACTCATACACATTTCTTTAATTTTAATTTTCTTCCATAAAAAACTTTTGTTTTGCAAAACTATCATCTCATCATTTTTAATTTTTTTTCACTGTTGGGGGGTAGAATGGGCCCCGAGCATGGCTCTCAAACGTAAAAGGCCCATTCAAGAGAAAAAGTCCCCCCCGCAAACACAGCTAGAAAGAGGGGAGATCGGGACTCCCCGAAACTTTTGATTATAACGGGCGGCGCAAAATGCCCAAACCGGGTTGAAGCCCCCCTAGTTTCTACGTTGTCGTTGAGTATCAAATATATTTAAATTTCAGCTACAAGAGATCCTAGGTGCCAAAAATCGAGAATCACCCGTCGTTCATATACAAATCCATAGAACAAAGGGGGTTTTTAGATATCTAGAACAAATTTCTGTTTTCTTTTTATAAAAATTTTATCCTCGACATTTTGTAACTCTGTACAATTTTAGATCTATACGAACGCACAACAGCACTAAAAAGCAGAACGAGAAGATAGAGAGAGTGAATATCTGTTCAAACAGACGTCCACAAAGCAATTTTTCAAAAGATATTTGAAAGACGTGCCACCAAACCTCTACACAGAGGGTTTTTTGTCCGCCTCCGTCTTGATATTCATAGTTCATACATATTTGTTTTTCCCCTGATATCTAAGCGAACTCGTCCTAGACTGACCAATACTTCACTCGCTCACAAAATTTTCCCCTTTTCGGGTAACGACGTGTGTTCATTTTTTCCTGCAGAGTTATTCCCACCGTGAAGCTCTTAAAACATTCTACGTTTTTGTTGTGGAAAAATACCTTTTGTGTTCAGATATTTTAAGTTCATTAAAAGCTAAAAATCTTTTTCTTTCATCATTTAGAAAAGCCCCAAATTCTTTTGAAAAACACCTCTACGGGTTATAAAATAGAGTTTTGCGGATCCCGGGACAGGGGGCATAGAAGGAATGAACCGCAGATCGGGATGCAAAGGGAAGTTTCCCCACGTCGCGCTTTGTTTTAATCTTTTTCCCGTTCCAGATGCAAGGTGGTTCAAGCAAAGATATTTGGGTTTTGCGACAAGCTCTTGGGGAGGGGGTTGCAAAATAAAAAAATTGCGTAGTGGTACCCACATGCTAAAAAAAATTCTCCACTAGTTCGATCTCACGTAGAAAAGAGGTGGTTGTCTGATTCGTAAGGGCACACACGCCAAACTCAGGGATATTTTTACCAGAGAAAAGGTTACCCCCAATGTCACAGGGCCGCCTTTGGTAGTGAGCCACCCTAGAAAAAAAATTTTGCCGCCCCCCCCCCCCCCCCAACTCGAAATTTTAACAAAAAGAAAAGGTAATGGTTTTCTTTTTAAATTTTCCCTTAGAGATCTATCTGGACAAGTAGCACCTTCTCTGCAAAAAAGTTGTCTGTCTCAAGCTGCATCAGTGCACCACAGTAAAAACGCAAAATTCTTATTTTTCGAACCGGGTAAAACTAGTACGGGTCGGGTATAGTTTAAAATCCATGCTGTGCAAAAGGACTGAATCCCGAAGGCGAAATTTTTGAAATTTTTAAATTTTTTAATAGCTTAAAAACACGTTTTAAAAAATCAAAATTACTTTAAGGATATAAAAAAAAATAATAAAAAAATAAAAAACAAACATTGGGTTTAATTTGTTTCGTTCTAGTGCCGCCCCCCAAAACTGCCGCCCCTAGGCCGTGCCCAGTGGGGCCAGTGGGAAAGATGCCCCTGATGACACATTGATTACCTTTAAACCCTACATCATATGCTAGAGAATGTACCAAATATATGCCCTTTCGCTGAATTTTCTCTTTAATCATATGAAGAACTTTTATCATATATAACGGCGACAAACTTTCAAAATTTTGATCCATAGTAATATACACATTTCTTTCTTTTCTTTTTTTTCATTCTCATACATTTCTTTTTTTTTGCTATTACTTTTATCATTTAAATTTTTTTGTTTTTTACACATTAGAAAATCTAATCATCAAACATCCTGCATTAACTCTTCTCATTTACTTTCATTCACAGGGGGCCAATTGACCTAACCGGTTGAAGCCCCTAGTTTTAACGTCGTCGCTTTACGTGTGGTGTTAAATCCCTCATGTGCGTGAATCTAACAGTGTTTGAATTTCTTCTCATTTTACCATATTTGCAAAGTTCTTAATGCACTAAAAAATTCCCCCCAAAACCAAAGAGTTTTTATAATCATTTTTTCGTTTGGAAACTGTGTTTTGCTTTTGTTGATTAAAAAAAAATTAAAAAAAAAAATATGTACCACTCCGTACATCTGGTTTTCAGTGGGGACATCGACACTTTTAAAAAGCGGACCAAGCCAACCCCTGTAAGCGGAAACCACGACGAGCGAACAATGGCCAACCACAGACCGGTTTTTGAATTGGAAACACCAACAAAACCCGTAGGGACGATCTTTTTGGCGACTAGATCAACGGGCCATTCGGGAAATTTTTTATATATGCATTTAGAAGACGGCTCCAAACTCGAAAAACATATGATGGATGTCTAGGACCAACTCAAATTTCATTCGCATTTTGCAAAAATTGATAAAAAAATCCAAAGACCAAAAAATTTTGTTGGGAAATGTTTTTATAATTACAAATCAAATGATTCGAAATGACCGCAACATTAAATTTCACTACAATTTTAAATAATTTCTACAACCTTGCTTTCTAGTACTTGCATAATTTTGTTGGGAAAAGTTTTTAAATTACAAAACCCAAATGATTTTGAAAGACCCAGCAAAATTAATTGCATCTACAATTTAAAATAATTGGTACAACACTTTCTACTAGTATTGCCCAAAAATTTGGGGGGAAAAGTTATTATAATTACAAAATCAAATGATTCCGAAATACCCCCCTCCGTCTGGGCCCCCGGGGGAGAATTTTTCCCCGAGCATGGCTCTGCTAATCGTAAAAAGGCGATTTAAGAGAAAAAATCCACCTCGCAAACAACCGCTATGGCGGGGGGGCATAATAATCCCCCCAAACCCAGAGGCGAGCTCTGGTAATCGCGCGGGGACCTTTTCTCCCCTTCCCTTGCGACCCCCCCCGACGATGCAATGACCAAAAACGATGACAAAGAAGACACCGTGACTAGAAACCCCCCCCTTTCCTCCCCCTTTCCCGTGGCTGGTTTTTTACCAGCAGGGGCCCCCCCCCCCCCCCCCTTAGGCTAGAGTGGTGCATTATGACCTAACGGTTGACCGTCCCTTTAAACCTAATAAACCAAAAAAAAAAATAGATTTAAAACCCCGGTTTTTTTCTAGAAACGAAAACATTATTTTTTTGCATTTTGGGAAAATATTTTTTTATTTAAAACACGAAAACTCTTAAACAGAAAAAGAATTTTTCCCGATGTGACACGTATGTACCCTTAACCGTACATCAATGCTAGCAGAATGACCAAATATGAGCCCTTTCGCACGCATTTGTCTCTTTTTAAACATATTAAAACTTACATCATATAATGATAACGACAAAATTTTATTAAATTTTAGTTTAAAGAAATTTATTTTACATAATTGACGTCATATCAACAAAATTTTTATTTCTTTATTTCTATTCAAAATTTAAACAATTTTTTTTTGTCATCCCAATTTTCTTTTCATTTATTACTTATATACAATCTAATGATTCACCACCAAAAAACTCTTTTATTAACTTAAAATATCACAAAGGGGGGCGCAATTTGTTACCGTTGAAAAGCCCAGTTTCTCTCGTCGTCTTTTTTACCATGACGAGATTTCGTTTATTTTTGGTTCAAACAAAATAAGTTTTTTTCTCGTCTTAAAAAGTCTACCCACTTATCACAAAACTGTTTTCAGTGGGGGCGAAACCATCGAACGAGCGAACAATGACAAACCTTGATTTTTCATAAACCAGTTGCTAGGGGGGCTCTTAACACTGATTTTAATTTCCCAGAGCCAAAAAGGGACTAAAAAGGTCCCCTTTTTGGAAATTTTAAAACTTTGCCTACAGCGAAAAACGAAATTAGACTTTTGCATTGTAGAAGAGCCTTAACCACAAGACAACGAGCCCACAACATTATTTATACACATCAATTAAATTTCGCAGAACGTTTAAAATACAAAGTTCGTTTTTATTCACTTTGTTTGCAAAGAAATATCCTTTGGCATTACCACCGTCTGGGCCCTGTGTAGAATGTGGACCAGAGCATGGATCTGCTCTTCTTAAAAGGTGAGGAAAGATAAAAGCTTATTATTCAAACATCAGCTTGAAACTACAGGCGAGCTCTGGCAATCGTCTTCGAGGACCTTGACGACCTCCCCGACGACGAAGATGACGACAATAACACCACGAACGATGACAAAAACGATGATTAACCGCGAGGTGAGAGACTACTCTTCCTCCCCTTACCCTTGGCTGGTTCTGAACATCATAAGCCCGTCCTGCCTATATCTTCTATGCTAGAGTGGCGAATTATGACCTAACGGTTGACGCCCCCTATGCCAATTGTTTTTAAAACATCAACTGCGAGACATAATCTACTATGAATGCCGGCTACAGCAAGCGAGGTTAGATTTATTGTGTATCCGCGCTGATTAAAACATAGCCCCACTTTCTTGTTCCTAAGATTATTTCGATAAAGTTTCTCTATTGAGTAAGTTTAACAAAAACATTCATTCCTATGTCTAACTATATTCGCCCCTTGAGTCAACACACGTCTGAATAATTCACCGCGGATAAAGAAAGTAGGTCCTGGTTCGGAGGTCCTGATGTGCGATAAGATGTGGTATTCAAAACAAGCACAGTCTTCTTCTTCTTCTTCTTCTTCTTCTTCTTCTTCTTCTTCTTCTTCTTCTTAGTCTCTGCGCAAGACACGTGTCGTATACTAGCTGGCTGAATGTGGGTAGAAAACAAACATCATAGTTGGTGTAGGCTGTTGGTTTATGGCTGATTTCAATGCAGAGAGTCTAGATTCAAACTCCGGTTTGTGCTAGAAACGAAAACAATTATTTGTTTGCATTGGGAAGTATTTTATTCATATTTAAATCACAAATATCTCTTAAACAGAGAAAAGGTTACTCCCAGATGTGGACACATGTGATGTACCTTTAACCATACACCATGTTAGCAGGATGTACCAAATATGATGCCTTGCGCACGCTATTTTGATCTCTCCCAATCATATGAAGAACTTTTATTAACGGCGACAAACTTTCTAAAATTTCTCATCCAAAGTAATTTATCAAACAACATTTAATTAACATCAAACAAATTTCCTTTTTTATTATTTCCATTAAAACAAATAACTTTTATTTTGCTATTACTATCACTATTATCATTTTCTTTCCTTGTATTAACCTACAAAACATTATAATCATCAAACACAGCATTATCTATAATTTCATTAACTTACAATATCACAGGGCGGCGCAAATGACCCAAGCGGTTGAAGCGCCCTAGTTTCTCACGTCGTCGTGAGTGATTTTCCTCGAATCCAGTTTCAGCGCCATAGTTTCTCACGTGACGTAACGTTTTCAATACAAAACCGAACATGACAACCTGATTGACACTCGGTTTATTTGTTAACATTGCCTTCTGCACGTTTTGTAGAGAATGTGTTAACCTCCCTCCCCCCCAAAAAAAATTGTTAATATTTCTCTCTATTACTTTCATCATCATAATTTTATTTTGAAAACAATCTAATCATCTAACACACCATTAATTCTCATCTCATCAACTACCAATATCACACAGGCGCCAATATGACCCTACCGGTTGAAGCGCCCTTGTTTCTCACGTCGTTGTGGTCTTGTCGTCAACATCACCTGTAGACTGAAGCACAGTGACAAGCGAGGACGGTGGCTCCTTATGTTGCAAACTCCCTCAATTGTTTACTTGTAATAATATCTCGAAATTTATCTTCCTTGTTAATTCCTTGAAACAGGCTACAGAGGGTCGCTCGTGTCCTTCATTTATAATATACGCTTATTCATTTGTCCAACATTATACATCATTTTCTCTCCCTGTCTGCCCCGGGGTAAAAAATAGGCCCCCAAGCATGGCTCTGCTAATCGTAAAAGGCGTTTCCCAGAGAACAAGTCCACCTCGCAAACATCAGCTATATAGTAAGAGCGGAGTATATTACTCCCCGAAACTAAGGCGAGCTCTGTGCAATCGTCGTCGGGACCTGCCTTCTTCCCTTGACGACCCCCCGGCGACGATGACAAGGGACACAACGAACGATGACGAAGACAATAAACGACCGGACGTGAGAACCCCCCCCCCTTTCCCCCTTACCATGGCTGGTTCTGACCAGCATGGGCGCCTCTTCCTCATATCCCCTAGGGTGCATGAGTGGTGCATTATGACCTAACGGTTGACGCGTCCTTTATCCAAAAAACAATTATACATCATTTTCTACAAGTAAACCGGATAGACGTTAAATTAATAAATAAAATAGGGAAGGTAACCTATATGCAATAAACTATTATTATACAATAATGTATAGTTTTGTGTGGTTCGTTGGTCTTTGTTTGTTAGCGTCTCTGCTTCCCATGCAGAAGGTCCAGGGTTCGATTCCTGCTTAAATCAGAAGTACATCAGTTTTGTCTTAGGAATTTGTAAACGATGACTTTGGAGCCGTCCTAGCAACGATGCACATAAAAAATTTGAAGTTTAATCTAATCGGCCTTGTTGATTCTGGCGTTGATCCGCGGGTGTTCTCACTGTGCATACCACTGATTGCTTTATTTTTTCCATTAAAAAATATTGAATCTTTTTTGGTTATCGCTCACTCTTCGATTGGGGTCGGGGGCTTTAATTTACTGTCCCCCACTGAAAATCAGTTATATGCTGAGTGGGTAACGGTAAATACGAATTTATTTATTTGTATACGAATGCCCCCCCCCCCCCCCCCCCAATGAGTGAAGTGGCTCAGTGCGTGTTGGTTCAGGAAGTCTCAACTCTGATTTTATAATTATTTTTAGGGAGAAAAGTTAGTTTGAATTTCACAACATTTTAAACCCGACGCCACTGAATTGCCAAGGCTAGTTGTTGTAACTCACCTCTCTCTCTCTCTCTCTCTCTCTCCTTCCTTCTTTCTCCTGTCCTCCTCGTTCCCCCCCCCCTCTCCCTCGCTTCGCGTTACGTTTTTTACTTTGTCATATTTGCTGTATTTCCTGAACTCACTCCTTAGTTTTTCTCTTTACAATGTGCTGTGAGCTCAGTGTATTTCCACTTGTAAATTATGTATCTCGCTCTTTCAAACTTTAAAGGGCTTCGAAGTCGTGTGCACCATAATATTTTACCCCCTGCACTGCATTGGGAAAACTTTTCCAATTTAAATTTAAATTGAACAAAATTTAATTCCATCATTCACATTTCCGTTATTTATTTAATTCCATTCAAATAAATTTCTTTAATGCTATTACTATCACCATCATCTCCTTTTCTAAAAAAACACTTACACAAACAATATAATCATCAAACACCCATAAATTCTTTCATTAACGTACAAAATCACAGGGGCGTAATATGACATAACGGTGGGATGCGCCCTAGTTTCTCATGTTGTTGTTCGCTGCTACTAAATATATGATCATTCAAAATTACAAAAAAATGACCTATAATTAAAACTTATAAATACACACAAGGTTTCAGCCCAGCTGGTTAATATCATTGCAGGGAAGGATACGTTAGTGACGCAGCCACTCTCAACAGAACAGGCTCACGGTGAGATAGAAGGACTATCGTTGTCACGGTTGTTGCAAGGATTGTACAAGAAATAGTGAGAGAGTTTGAATGAGAAGTAGGCGTCTGATTGAAGGTGAATCATGGGCAACACAGAGGATTTATTAGTTAACTAATGTTTTGAATATTACCTGCACATAGGGCAGGAAGGCTAATGCAGGGCACGTGTGGAGCTCTGTAGCCTGAGACATGTGACCAGAGAGTACAATTCCAGTTAAACAATCATTAATAACACAAAAAGAACATATAATGTGTTAAGTTGGACAACGGATTTAATTTTGTTATTTATACAAGTCTAAGATAACAATCTAATCATCCAAACCACACCATTACTCATCTCACAACTTTCAGTATCACAGGCGGCGCAATATGACCTAAACCGGTTGAAGCGCCCTAGTTTCTCACGTCTTTGTCGTACAGCACAATTCTATTGTATAAACAATATTTCGATTTGTTTAATTGATTTTTGTTCTTCTGGTGCTCTGATTACCTTGTAACAATTACATTTTCGTTTTTCAAACGCTGTTCACTTTCTTCTTTATAATTGGGAAATCCAGTTCAATTTCTTGAACTTTTGTTTGTAAATCAATCAATATAATTAATCAATATCGAGCCCTATTTCCAACTAAGTCGGGTGGGGGTTGGAGGTTCCCACCACATTCTTGGCTCCACGGGGTTATCGATGCCGGCTATAGCCATGCTCGACGCTTTCTCCCACATCATCTGTAGCATCTACTTCCCCTTCTTCAACCTCAGGAACCTTCCACCAGTTTTTGCCACATTTTTCGTTCATTCCCAACATCCATTTTTTTTTTTTTTTTTTATTTTTCATTCACATAAATAACTTTAATTTTGCTTTTACCATCATTTTATTTTGTTATATATACAGGAATCTTATCATCAAAACACACCATTTACTCATCTCATCAACTTTCAATTACACACGCGGTGCAATATAACCTAACCGGTTGAAGCGCCCTAGTTTCTCACGTCTCGTACCTGCTTATTGTCACGGACCCACCCCCCCCACCCGACCCCGGCCAAAACCCCCCCTGTCCCTTCCTCCGCCCCCCCTACTCCCCTTTCCCTCCCTTGTTTGTGCTGGTTCTGACCACACAACCCTGTCCACCCCCGGTCTCCCGTCGTCTCTCTCGTGGGGGCCCCTGCATCTTACCATTCTCCCCCGAAAAAACTCTTTCATTCCTTTTGTCGTTTTCGGATTCAAAATGACCCACCTCTCGTTTAACAATATAAAACTTAAATTCATACCAAATTTTCCTCTTCTGGGTTTGGGTGTTTGAAAAAACAAATTGGAAACCCCGTTTTGATTTTACCAAAAGATGCATGTTGAAAATCAACCTATTGAAAGTTCAAAAGAAATACATCGTGGGGTGCAGAAAAGGACTTGCATTTTTGAAAATTTACTGATCTCAGTTTGTCCAAGAGGATTTGGGATTTTGTATACTTTTTCAAAAAGAAACCCAAACCCAAAAACTTCTAGACCTGTCCACCATTGGGTCTTCGTCTTTCCCCCTGTCGGGGCCCCGGGGGAAAAATTTGGGCCCCAAGCAGGCTCTTCTAATCGTAAAAGGCATTAAAAGAGAAAAAGTCCACCTCGCAAACATCACTAGAAAAAGCGGGTATCTTACCCCCCAAAACTAAGCGAGCTCGGGAAATCGTCGTCGGGGACTTTGCCCCCTTCCTTGAGACCCCCCGGGCGACGATGCAATGCACAACGAACGATGACAAAAATACGACCGCGACGTGGAAACCCCCCTTCCCCCCTTACCCGTCTGGTTCTGACCCATGGGCTCCTCCTCCCACCCCCCTTAGGCTAGAGTGGTGCATTATGCCCTAAGGGTTTTACGCCCCCCTTAATCCAAATAAAAAAAAACTTTTTTTTTTTTTATTTATTTGGTTTAAGGGAAACGCGTCAACCGTTAGGCATAATGCAACCACTCTAGCCTAAGGGGGTGGGGGGGAGGAGCCCATGCTGGGCAGAACCGCCACGGGGAAGGGAGGAAGGGGGGGTTTCTCACGTCGCGGGTCGCACTCTTTTTCATCGTTCGTTGTGTCTTGTCATCGTCCCCGGGGGGGGGGGTCAAAGGGGAAGGGGGGAGGGCCCCGACACGTTTTCCAAGCTCGCCCCTAGTTTCGGGGAGTAAGAACTCCGCCGTTCAGCTGATGTTTGCGAGGTGGGCCTTTTTTCTTGAATGCCTTTTACATTACAAGCCATGCTCTGGGCCAAATTTTCCCCCCCCGGGGGCCCAAAGGGGGTGCATTTCGAACAAGCCCGTGTCAGCTTTTATGCCGAGTCGGTGTTTTCCTCCTTGGGAGAACGGAGAAAACCTCTTGATGGGTACGTCGTAATGAAAAATTAATCTCCCCCCCCTGGCCCGGTAGAATTGGCCCCCGAGCATGGCTCTGCTTCGTTGGGCGATTTAAGAGAAAAAGTCCCCCTCGCAAACATCACTGTAAGGCGGAAAATTTTAACTCCCCGAAACTAAGGGGGACTCTGGGAAACGTCGTCGGGGACCTTGCCCCCCTTCCCCTTACGCCCCTCGGCGCGATACAATGACACAACGAACATAACAAAAACGTGAAAAGACTGCGACTGAGAAACCCCCTTCCCCCCCTTATCCCGTGGCTGGTTCTACCACTGGGCCCCTCCTCCCCCCCCCCTTAGGTAAGTTGTGCATTTGACCTTAAAGTTTTAGCGTCCTACATCCAAAAAAACAAAAAAAAATTTTTAAAATTGCATAAACCCTCCATCAAACCATGATGTTTTTTAAAAGTGAAATTCGACACTTTTATAAAAAAAAACGATGGCAAACCCTTTCCAAAGGGGGGTTTAAAATTAAACTTTTTTTTAATCTTATAGATTTTAAAATGCCAAAAGTTTTTTTTTTTGTTTTTAGCAAAAAACCCCCCCTTCTACACCAACCGATTTTTTTTTATTCGACCTTTTGTCGTTTTGATAAAACTCTATTTGCAATAGTGTTTAAAAAATTTAATTTTAAAGATTTGCCAAAACATAAAAGGTTTACTTTGGTTTTCACAGATGGCCCCCAAATTGACAAAAAAGGTTTTAAGTCCCTTTTTTATTGTCCACCTTAACGAAATTTTTATCTAAGCGAGTGTGTTCATTTTCACTGCAGAGTTATTCGCCATTCGTGAAGTCTTAATACATTTTCGTTCGTTTTGGAGAATACATTTTGTGTTCAGATAAGCTAAAGGGTTTACTTTAACTATAAAAACTCATTTATTTAGTATTTCATTTGGTACAAGACATCCAATTTAAATTTGAAAACTAACCCTAAGGGGTATTAAAATAGTTTTGCTGGGATCCTGGACACGTGGGGATAGAGGGGAAAAGACACAATTATCGGGGGTAAGGGAAATCCCAGCGTCGCGACGTTTTATTTTTAATCTAGTTTCCCCTTTTAGATGTCAAGAGTGGATTCAAGTAAAGATTTTTGGGGTTTGCGACAAGCATCTTGGGGGTGTTTCAAAATAACAAATTGCTTTAAAGTGATGACCACTTATAATAAAAATTTGTCCCCTATACTCGACTCTCACGAGAGAATGGGGGTATTTTCTGGAATTTTTTATAGGGCCCCCAACGTCTAACTCCGGATGAAAAGGTTTTTCCCATATGTGACACATGATGTACCTTTAACCGTACATCACATGCTACAGAATGTACAAATATGTGCTTGCGCATCAATTTGATCTCTCCCAATCAAAGAAGAACTTCTTTCATATGATAACGGCGACAAACTTTTTTAAATTTCTCATCATAGTTATCTATTTAACAAAAATTTTAATTCACTCATACACATTTCTTTCTTTTCTTTCTTTTCATTCAATACATAACTTTTATTTTGCTATTTACTTTTATCATCATCATTTTATTTTGTGATTTATACACTATGAAAACAATCTAATTATCAAACATACCGCATTAACTCTTTTTATTTACTTTGATTCACAGGCGCACAATATGACCTAACCGGTTGAAGCGCCCTAGTTTCTCACGTCGTCGTCCTTGCCCGGGACTGAACCGTGGCTACGTCCAGGACTAGAGCCTCGTACTCTAGCGCTGAACTTGTTCCATCTGTGAATAACCCATGTGATAAAACTAAAACAGATCCTACACCAGGTCAACATCCGCGCTCTCTTCAAGATACAGAGAAGCTCCGCTCAGAATATGATAACAACAAGACGAATAAAACACTAGTTGTGTTTTTTTTTTTATTTATTTAAGTCTATCCTATTCAGTTATAAACTTATTTACAAAGGAGGAAAACTAAATTAATCAATTACATAGATGCAGACACAACAATGAACTACATTTAAGTAAATATTTTTAAATAGTAAAAATTAAACAATGCAATTAAAATATTCAACAATTTGATAACAAATAAAAAGGATATTAAATGCAATTTATGAAAGAATCGAATATAAAAAAGGGGGGTGGGGAATGAAAAGAAAGAAAAGAAAAAAAAAAAAAAAAATGAAAAAAAAAAATTTGATATCGGGCTGTTGTTCTGTGCTGTTCCACTGGACTGACTCCTTTATAAGCTGAGGCTAGACCCTCGTACTCTAGCGCTGAATTGTTCCATCTGTGAATAAACCCATGTGATAAAACTAAAAAACAAACCTACACCCGGTCAAACATCCTCGCTCTCTTCAAGATACAGAGAAGCTCTGCTCGAATTGATAACAACAAGACGAATAAAACCAAGTTTTTGATATCGGGTGTTGTTCTTGCTGTTCCACTGACTGACCTCCTTTATACTGAGGACAGAACCCTCGTACTCTACGCTGAACTTGTTCATCTGTAATAACCCATTGAAAAACTAAACAATCCTAAAACAAAATTTGAAACATCCTCGCTTCTTTAAGTAAGAAAGCTCCGCTCAGAATAATAACAACAGACGAATAAAACACAAGTTGTTTGATATCGGGCTGTTGTTCTGTGCTGTTCCACTGACTGACCTCCTTTATAGCTGAGGACTAGACCCTCGTACTCTAGCGCTGAACTTGTTCCATCTGTGAATAACCCATGTGATAAAACTAGAACAGATCCTACACCAGGTCAAACATCCTCGCTCTCTTCAAGATACAGAGAAGCTCCGCTCAGAATATGATAACAACAAGACGAATAAAACACTAGTTGTTTGATATCGGGCTGTTGTTCTGTGCTGTTCCACTGACTGACCTCCTTTATAGCTGAGGACTAGACCCTCGTACTCTAGCGCTGAACTTGTTCCATCTGTGAATAGCGCTGAACTTGTTCCATCTGTGAATAACCCATGTGATAAAACTAGAACAGATCCTACACCAGGTCAACATCCGCGCTCTCTTCAAGATACAGAGAAGCTCCGCTCAGAATATGATAACAACAAGACGAATAAAACACTAGTTGTTTGATATCGGGCTGTTGTTCTGTGCTGTTCCACTGACTGACCTCCTTTATGTGAGGACTAGACCCTCGTACTCTAGCGCTGAGCTTTTTCCCATCTGTGAAAAACCCCATGTGATAAAACTAAAAAAAACCTACACCAGGAAAAACTCCTCGCTTCTTCAAGATACAGAAAAAGTCGCTCAGAATATGATAACAACAAGACGAATAAAAAAACTGTTGTTTGATATGGGTGTTGTTCTGTGCTTTTTTCACTGACTGACCCCCTTTATGTGAGGACAGCCCCTCGTACTCTAGCGCGAGCTTGTTCCATCTGTGAATAACCCATGTGATAAAACTAGAACATACCTACACCAGGCAAACATTCCTCCCTCTTCAAGAAAGAGAAGCTCGCTCAGAATATGATAAAACAAGACGAAAAAACCTAGTTGTTTGATATCGGGCTGTTGTTCTGTGCTGTTCCACTGACTGACCTTCTCATAGTGAGGATAGACCCTGTACTCTAGCGCTGATTGTTCATCTGTGAAAAAACCATGTGATAAAATAGAACTTTCCAAACCCCGGGTAAAAAATCCTCACTCTCTTCAAGAAACAGATAAGCCCCGCTCAGAATATGATAACAACAAGACGAAAAAAACACAGTTTTTTGATATGGGGCGTTGTTCTGTGCTTTTCCCACTGACGCCCCTTCTCTATAGCTGAGGATAGAGCTCGTACTTACGTGAGCTTTTTCCATCTGGAAAACCCCATGTGATAAAACTGAACATATCCACACCGGGTAAACATCCTCACTTTTTTCAAGATACGATAAGCCCGCTCAGAATATGATAACAACAAGACGAATAAAACACTATTTGTTTGATATGGGGCTTTTGTTCTGGGGTTTCACAAATTTACTTCTCTATGTTGAGGACTAGACCCTCGTACTCTAGCGCTGAACTTGTTCCATCTGTGAATAACCCCATGGATAAAACTAAAAAGACCACACCGGGTTAAACATCCCGCTCTTTAAAGAACAGAGAAGCTCCGCTCAGAAATGATAACAACAAGAGAATAAAAACCTGGTTGTTGATATGGGGTTTTGTTCTGTGCTGTTCCACTGACTGACCCCCTTTTATAGCTGAGGCTAGACCCTCGTACTCTAGCGCTGAACTTTTTCCCTCTTTTGAATAACCATGTGATAAAAACAAAAACAGACCTACCCCAGGTCAAAATCCTCGCTCTTTTCAAGATACAGAGAAGCTCCGCTCAGAAATGAAAAAAAAGAGAATAAAACACTAGTTGTTTGATATCGGGCTGTTGTTCGTGTGTTCACTGATGACCCCCTTTATAGGAGGACAGACCCTCGTACCTAGCGTAAACTTTTTCCATCTGTGAATAACCCATGTGATAAAACTAGAAATATCCTACACCGGTCAACATCCCCCCTTTCTTCAAGATAAGAGAAGTCCGCCTCAGAATATGATAACAACAAGACGAATAAAACACTAGTTGTTTGATATCGGGCTGTTGTTCTGTGCTGTTCCACTGACTGACCTCCTTTATAGCTGAGGACTAGAGCCTCGTACTCTAGCGCTGAACTTGTTCCATCTGTGAATAACCATGTGAAAAAACTAAAAACAGACCCACACCGGGTAAAAACATCCCGCCCCTTTTAAAGATACGGAAGCTCCGTCAGAATATGATAAAAACAAGACGAATAAAAACTGGTTTTTTTGATATGGGCTGTTGTTCGTGCGTTTCACTGACTGACCTCTTTAAGCTGAGGACTAGAGCCTCGTACCTAGCGTGAGCTTTTTCCATCTTGAAAACCCATGTGATAAAACTATAACGTCCTTCACCAGGTCAAACATCCCGTCTCTTCAGATACAGAAAAGCTCCGCTCAGAATATGATAAAAACAAGACGAAAAAAACACTAGTTTTTTGATATGGGCTGTTGTTCTGTGCTGTTCCACTGACTGACCTCCTTTATAGCTGAGGACTAGAGCCTCGTACTCTAGCGGAACTTGTTCCATTGTAAATAACCCATGTGATAAAAACAAAACAGATCCTAACCAGGTCAAACATCCGCGCTCTCTTCAAGATACAGGAAGCTCCGCTCAGAATTGATAACAACAAGACGAAAAAAAAACACTAGTTTTGATATGGGCTTGTTCTGTGCTGTTCCACTGACTGCCCTCCTTTAGCTGAGGATAGGCCTCGTACCTTTAGCCCTGAATTTGTTCATCTGTGAAAAACCCCATGTGAAAAACTATAACAGACCCTACCCCAGGCAACACCCCGCTTTCCTTCAAGATACAGAGAAGCTCCGCTCAGAATATGATAACAAAAAGACAAATAAAAAACTAGTTGTTGATATGGGGTGTTGTTCTGGCGTTCCATGACGACCTCTTTATAGTGAGGACTAGAGCCTCGTACTTAGCGCTGAACTTTTTCCATCTGTGAAAAACCCCAGGGGAAAAAAATATAAAACCTCCCCAGGAAAAACATCCGCGCTCTCTTAAAGATACAGAGAAGCCCGCTCAAAAATATGAAAACAACAAGCGAAAAAAAACATATTTGTTGATATGGGCGTTGTTCTTCTTTTCCACTACTGACCCCCCTTTTATAGCGAGGACTAGAGCCTCGTACTCTGCGCAAACTTTTTTTCATCGGGAATAACCCATGGATAAAACTAAACAGATCCGCCCCAGGTCAAACACCCTCGTTTCCCCAAAGATACAGAGAAGCTCGCTCAAAATATGATAACAACAAGACGAATAAAACATAGTTGTTGTATGGGCTGTTGTTTGTGCTGTTCCACTGACTCCCCCTTTATAGCTGAGGACTAGAGCCTCGACTCAGGCTGAATTTTTCCATCTGTGAATAACCCAGGGAAAAAAAACTATAACAGATCCTAACCGGGTCAACACCGCGTTTTTTCAAGATACAGAGAAGCTCCGCTCAAAATTGAAAAACAACAAGACAAATAAAACACTAGTTTTTTGATTCGGGCTGTTGTTCTGTGCTGTTCCACTGACTGACCTCCTTTTATAGCTGAGGACTAGACCCTCGTACTCTAGCGCTGAACTTTTTCCATCTGTGAATAACCCATGTGATAAAACTAGAACAGATCCTACACCAGGTCAAACATCCTCGCTCTCTTAAAGTAAGAAAGCCCCGCTCAGAATTGATAACAAAAAGACGAAAAAAACTAGTTTTTTGATATGGGCTGTTGTTCGGCTGTTCCACTGATGACCTCTTTATAGTGAGGATAGACCCCGTATTTAGCGCTGGCTGTTCCATCGTAAATAACCATGTGATAAAACTAAAAACAGACCCTTTCACCGGGGTCAAACACCTCGCTCTTTTCAAGATACAGAGAAGCTCCGTCAGAATATGAAAAAAAAAGACGAATAAAACACTAGTTTTGATATGGGGGCTGTTGTTTGTGCTGCCCACTGACTGACCCCTGTATAGCTGAGGACTAGAGCCCGTACTTAGCGTGAACTTTTCCATCTGTGAATAACCAGGGGATAAAATATAACAGATTCTACACCGGGTTCAAATCCCGCCTCTTCAAGATACAGAGAAGCCCCGCTAAGAATATGATAACAACAAGACGAATAAAAAACTAGTTGTTTGATATCGGGCTGTTGTTCGGCGTTCCCCTGACTGACCTTCTCTATAGTGGGGGACTAGCCCCTCGTACTCTAGCGTGAACTTTTCCATCGGAAAAAAACCCATGTGAAAAAACTAAAACGCCCAAACCCAGGTAAACATCCTCGCTCTCTTCAAGATACAGAGAAGCTCCGCTCAGAATATGATAACAACAAGACGAATAAAACACTAGTTGTTTGATATCGGGCTGTTGTTCTGTGCTGTTCCACTGACTGACCTCCTTTATAGCTGAGGACTAGACCCTCGTACTCTAGCGCTGAACTTGTTCCATCTGTGAATAACCCATGTGATAAAACTAGAACAGATCCTACACCAGGTCAACATCCTCGCTCTCTTCAAGATACAGAGAAGCTCCGCTCAGAATATGATAACAACAAGACGAATAAAACACTAGTTGTTTGATATCGGGCTGTTGTTCTGTGTGCCCACGACTGACCCCCTTTTATAGCTGGGGATAGACCCTCGACTCTAGCGCTGAACTTTTTCCCATTGTGAATAACCATGTGAAAAAACTATAAAACCTTACACCGGGTCGAAATCGCGCTCTCTTCAAGATACAGAGAAGCTCCGCTCAGAATATGATAACAAAAGACGAATAAAACACTGTTTTTGATATGGGGCTGTTTTCTGTGCGTTCCCATGACGACCCCCTTTTATAGCTGAGGACTAGACCTCGTACTTTTAGCGCTGAGCTTGTTCCATCTGTGAAAACCCATGGATAAAACTAGAACTTCCCTACCCCAGGTCAAAACCCTGCCTTTTCAAGAACAGAAAAGCTCCGCTCAGAAATGTAACAAAAAGAGAATAAAACCTAGTTGTTTGATATCGGGCTGTTTTTCTGGCTTTTCCATGACTGACCTCCTTATAGCGAGGACTAGACCCTGTACTTAGCGCAAAATTTTTCCATCTGTGAATAACCCAGTGATAAAACTAGAAACATATCCTACACCAGGTAAACCGCGCTCTTTTCAGATACAGAGAAGCTCCGCTCAAAAAGAAAACAACAAGACAATAAAACACTTTTGTTTTTTCGGGCTTTTGTTCTGTGCTTTTCCCACTGACGCCCTCCCTTTATAGCTGAGGACTAGACCCCTACTTAGCGCTAATTTGTTCCATCGTGAATAACCCATTGATAAAACTAAAACATATCCTACACCGGGTCAACATCCTCGCCTCTTAAAGAACAGAGAAGCCCGCTCAGAATTGATAAAAAAAAAACAAGACGAATAAAACATATTTGTTTGATATGGGTGTTGTTCTGTGTGTTCACTGACGACCTCCTTTATAGCTGAGGACAGACCTCGTACTCTAGCGCTGAACTTTTTCCCATTGTGAATAACCCATGTGAAAAACTAAAAAAAAGATCCTACACCAGGTAAAACATCCTCGCTCTTTTCAAGATAAGAAAAGCTCCGCCCCAGAATATGATAACAACAAGACGAAAAAAACACATTGTTTGATATCGGGTTTTGTTCTGTGCTTTTCCCACTGACTGACCCCTTTATAGCGAGGACTAGCCCCCGTCTCTAGCGGAGTTTGTTCCATTTGAAATAACCCATGGAAAAAAAACTATAACGATCTCACCAGGTCAACATCCGGTTTCTTCAAGATACAGAAAAGCCCCGCCGAATATGAAAAACAACAAGACGAAAAAAACACTATTTGTTTGATATGGGGCTTTGTTTTCTTTTCCACTGACGACCCCCTTTTATAGCTGAGGACTAGACCCTCGTCTCTAGCGCTGAGCTTTTTTCCTCTGTAAATTTTTAACCAGTGATAAAACTATAACGACCCTTTCACCAGGCAAACATCCTCGCTCTTTTAAAGATACAGAGAAGCTCCGCTCAGAATTGATAACAACAAGCGAATAAAACATAGTTGTTTGATATGGGCGTTGTTCGTGCTGTTCCATGATGACCTCCTTTATAGGAGGACTAGACCCTGTACTCTAGCGCTAAAACTGTTCCATCTGTGAATAACCCCATGTGATAAAACTAGAAAAGATCCTACCCCAGGTCAAACATCCTCGCTCTTTTCAAGATACAGAGAAGCCCCGCTCAGAATATGATAAAAAACAAGACGAATAAAACACTAGTTTTTGATATCGGGCTGTTTTCTGGCTGTTCCATGACTGACCCCCCTTTTATAGTGGGACTAGACCCTCACTCTAGCGCTGAGTTGTTCCTCTGTGAAAACCCCATGTGATAAAATATAACAGATCTACACCAGGCAAACCCCCCCCCGGCCTCTTCAAGTACAGAAAAAAGTCCCCTCAAAATATGAAACAACAAGACGAAAAAAACACAGTTGTTTGATATGGCTGTTGTTCTGTGCTGTTCCACGACTGACCTTTCTCATAGCTGGGGATAGAGCCTCGTACTCTAGCGCGAGCTTTTTCCACCCGTGAAAAACCCATGTGAAAAAACTAGAACATACCCCTACCCCAGGTCAACATCGGCTCTCTTCAAGTACAGAGAAGCCCGTCAGAATATGAAAAAAACAAGCGAATAAAACACTAGTTGTTTGATATCGGGCTGTTGTTCTGTGCTGTTCCACTGACTGCCCTCCTTTATACGCTGAGGACTAGCCCCTCGTACTCTAGCGCTGAACTTGTTCCTTGTGAAAAAACCCATGTGAAAAACTAAAAAAATCTCACCGGGCAAACATCCTGCTCTCTTCAAGATACAGAGAAGCTCCCCAGAAATGATAAAAACAAGACGAATAAAACAAGTTGTTTGTATCGGGCTGTTTTCTGTCTGTTCCCCCTGACTACCCCTTTATAGCTGAGGACTAGAGCCTCGTACTCTAGCGCTGAACTTTTTCCATCGTGAATAACCATGTGATAAAACAAAACATATCCTACCCAGGCAAAACCCGCGCCTCTTCAAGATACAGAGAAGCTCCCCCTCAGAATATTAACAACAAGACGAAAAAAAACACTAGTTGTTTGTTCGGGCTGTTGTTTGTGCGTTCCACTGACTGACCTCCTTTATAGCTGAGGACGTAGCCCGTACTTAGCGTGAACTTGTTCCTTGTGAAAAACCCATGTGAAAAACTAGAACATATCCTACCCCGGTCAACATCCGCGCTCTTTTTCAAGAACAGAGAAGCCCCGCTCAGAATATGAAAAACAACAAGACGAATATATTTGTTGATATCGGGCTGTTGTTCTGTGCTGTTCCATGTCCCTCCTTTATAGTGAGGACAGAGCCTCGTACTCTAGCGTAAAACTTGTCCATCTGTGAAAAAACCCATGTATAAAACAGAACAGATCCTCACCAGGTCAACATCCTCGCTCTCTTCAAGATACAGAGAAGCTCCGCTCAGAATATGATAACAACAAGACGAATAAAACACTACTTGTTTGATATCGGGCTGTTGTTCTGTGCTGTTCCACTGACTGACCTCTTTTAGGGAAGAAAGAATTTTCCGGGTTGGAAAAGTAATTTGATGATTTCCTTGTTTGTATTGAACGTGTATTGTGGACAGACATGACAACGCTTTTCCGACTGAATTGAAGTTATTACTAGAACACACCTTGGCATTATATTATGATAATAATATAAATATTTCTGCGTGGTCTAACCAGCAGCAGATCGCGATGTAATTATATGCCCAGTTGATGGAGGTGCCAGGCACATTTTACAATCTCTGCGTTTATTTATTTCCGTTTTTTCAATAAACTATTGTTTTGGGATAACTATCATGTCCATTTTCTTTCTTACATATACGATTTGAAAACGATATAATCATCAAACACATCATTAACTCATCTCACCAACTGACAATATCACAGGCCCAATATGACCCAAACGTTTGAAGCGCCCTAGTTTCTCAAGTCGTCGTCTGTTCCAATTCACTTTGATCACTGGGGGCTAACAAAAGGGAAGGGTTTAAAAATCACTTTCTGTTTTTTGTATCATAAATGGTTATTATAAAAATAGACTTGAGCATTAAAAAAAATTTACAGTGATAAATTAATAGTAAGAACACTTCGTAATTATTATTTCAACTTCGTGGAAAACTTCATGAAATCTCGGTTATTTACTCTACAGAAATCTTGTGGATTTTATTATCAAAATCGCTAGATATTTCAAATGCTCATTTTTAACTGGAATCCAACTTTTAAACCAATAAAAAAACACAGGAAATTTGAATTTTAAGAATTGGTGTTCAAGATTTGATGTTTTATTTTTTTTTACTCTGGGTTTAAGTCCGCTATAATTTTGTGTGGATTCGACAAAAAAGTTCTTTATAAACTTAAAGCGTAACATGATAATTACAACAGAATTTTAACACTTATTATCACTGTTAATTGTTTTATGGGATGTGGTGCAGAGTAACAAATTGCGTAGTGTGATGCCCACAGTCCTCCTGCGTCTCGACTCTTACGTAGAGAAGAGGTGGGATTTTTTCAGAATTTGAAAAACCAACACGTCTAACTCACGGATTTTTTAAACCGAGAAAGGGGAATTCCCCTAGTGCACATGTGATGTACCTTTAACCGTACATATAGCATATTTGTCGCGGGACCCTTTCCCTTCCCTTGACGACCCCCGGCGCGATGACAAGACACAACGAACGATGACAAAGACGATGACGACCCGACTGAGAAACCTCCCCCCTCCCTACCCTGGGTGGTTCGACCACATGGGCTCCCCACCCCTATGAGAGTGGGGCATTTTGACCTAAAAGGTTTACGCTCCTTAATCCAAAAACCAACTACCCATTTCCTTTCCCCCTTGGGCTTGGTTTGAATAGGCCCAGAGCGGGGTCTGCCCAAACGTAAAAGGCGATTTAAGAGAAAAAGTCCCCTCCAAACACAGCTAGTAAGCGGGAGTAATTACTCCCCGAAATAGAGGCGAGCTTGGGAAACGTCGTCGGGGACCTTGCCCTTCCCCTTTACGACCCCCCCGGGGACGAGACAATGACACAACGAAGATGACAAAGACGATGACGACCGCGACGTGAGAAACCCCCCTTCCTCCCTACCCGTGGTGGTTTTGACCAGCAGGGCTCCTCCTCCCCACCCCCCTTAGGCTAGAGTGGTGCATTATGACCTAAGGTGGCCGGGCCTTAAACCAAATAAACCAAAAAAAACATTTTTTTTATTTATTTTAAATTCCCTTTTAAAAAAATATGTTTTGTTTTGTTATTACTATCATTATTTTATTTTCTTATACACTATGCAAACAATATAATGATCAACACCTCTTTAACTCATCTTATCAACTTTCTTTATCACATTCGGCGCAATATGACCTAACCGGTTGAAGCGCCCTAGTTTCTTACGTCGTTTTTACATGATTATTCAACAAACAGATTTGTAACACTTTCTTACGACTATATCAACCTAGCGGGAACCAGACCTAATACACCTCTGTTTATCAGCATCTTAACAAAGGGGCGCAGTAAGAGCCCCCCTAGGGGGGGGCTGCAAACGTGGCCCCCTTATTATCGGTACCCCCGGACTTTTAGATCCAGACCTCCCGTCTGTTTTTCTTCAATTCCCAAATGTTTTCCAATGCAACAGAACAGATCGGCCCGACCAGGCAGCGCACGAGGTCCCGGGGGTTCCCAGTTAGGACAGACATGTGGGGCAGGCCACGCCCACTCGTCCACCGTCGCCTCTATAGCAGAGAGAGCATCCGCCGGCCGTGGTTCAACCGAGCTGTTTGGAATACTTGCAGAGTTGAGCTGTTTGATAGATTCCATATCTACGACCTTATTTCTGCACATTTGCAATGTTTTGTTTCGTTGACGTACTCTACAACCTTTGGCTTTCCCCTCATTGAAATTAAATGATATTATTTTAGTTAAGTGTTGTTATAGTGACCGTCGTTTATAAATAATCATACATTACTTAATTATTTATTGTTAAACGCAATTACTAATATAATTTTCACTTAATAGAGCTAGCAATGCACTCACCACATACAAACCAATCTTTAGGACTCGTCATATGAATCCGTGGTTTATTAGTAAAGTGTTATTAATTTAATACTGAGAATATTAAACTGAAAGCAAAATTAATATAATTTGATTTGAATAATAAAATATTGTTGTGAGGGAGGGAGGGTGGATGGAGTTGATGTGGAGATTAATTACTATTGTGGTTAGGATAAAGTTCGGTCAGGTTTTATCCTTTATTTGCTTGAAATAGGTTAATACGTGTGTTTACTTACATTATGTGAGAGAAAGAGAGAGAGAGAGAGAGAGAGAGAGAGAGAGAGAGAGAGAGAGTGACATCAGGTCTGTATGAAAGAGGGAAAGAGGGATTAAGGCCAGGGAAGTCTTATCCTTCATATCCCATAGACAAAATGGTATTATACATGACATTTATATTAATATGAAGGTAGTAAGCTATTCACATATAATGATGACTAATTAGTAGAAGTAGCCATTCAAATACCACATTCATCCATCTCTTTAAACTAACAAGAACTTGTTGCATTAATTCATTTTGAAATATTTCTGTTCTAAGGCGATGTTAAATTACTAGGAAAACGCCAAAGTTGTTATACGACGAGTGAGCGAGTCATGTGTTGAGTTCCCGGGAATATTTGCTTTTAAATTGATTGATGTATAAGGTATAAATGATAGGGTTTTGAGTTTAGTTGGTATAAGGGCGCTTCAACTGAAAGGTCATAATGCGCCACTCTAGTCTATGATAGGCTATGGAAGAAAGAACCATGCTGGATCCAACCTTAGGTAGGGGGAGGGCAGGGAATGTTACCGGGTTCTCAACACATGGCTCGCTCACTCGTCTAATAACAACTTTGGCGTTTTACCAGTTATATTTAATTATATACAATTATTTATAATGAACACTTAAGATCAGTTGATAAAAAACAAAACGTATAGTTGTTACCATAACAATAAATAATATAGATATAAGACGTGAATCGAGAGTGTTTTTTACCACTTGAATATCACACGCAGCAGTTTCTTTCTGCGCTAAGTCCCTTTTTGTATTATTTAGTTAATATATTGGCCTACAATAATATACCATGCATTTCAATTTTTGAACCTTGTAACGGCCACAAGTATTAACTAAAAGGGTGGGGGTGGAATGAATGATTAATCTACAATCACTCTAATAATTAATGATTATGACTATTATAAGTTTCAAAAAGTAAAATGCACATTTAAAATTAATTTAGGCCGATAAAGTCTCTAACTAATAAATAAATCGACTAAACGCAGAAAGATAATGATGCATGTGATATTCAAGTGGTAAAAAAGACTCCCAAATGGCTTATCCATGTCAAAAGCCAATAACACCAATAGTAATGTAAATAATTGAAATGTAGGCATATTATGGCTTTAGCTAGGAACAAGATACAAATAGAGATAAAGAAATATACAACTTATGTCCGGGTACCCGATATTTAGGGTCGGGTCGGATATTTGTGAACAGAACTGAACGTCTAAAAAGGTACCCGCATCATCGTATCTGTATCATGTTTAGGGTTCTGGATTAGACTCTGCAAGACTTTCAAAAGAAGATGAAAGAAATCGGTGTTTCGCTGAAATTGAACCCTCTTTTAAAAGAATGGGGTGTGTACTTGGAAACGCCAAAGTCGTTGTTAGACGAGTGAGCGAGCCATGTGTTGAGTACCCGGTAACATTCCCTTTCCTCCCCCTACCTAAGGCTGGATCCGGCATGGGTCTTTCCTCCCTAGCCTATCATAGGCTAGAGTGGCGCATTGTGGTCTTACAGTTGACGCGCCCTTAAACTAACTAAAGTCAAAAGTCTATCTGTTATACCTTATATAATATCAATCAAATTCAAATAAATAAATTATGTTCCCGGGTACTCAACACATGACTCGCTCACTCATCTTAGAACGACTTTACTGTTTCCAGGCTATAGTTACAAAGGCGCCTGTATACTCAGAATGTGGGAGACCCGGGTTCAAACAACAGTCGGGTTAGATTTTTTGTATTTCATGGATAGCTTTAAAAAACCATAGAACTTGTTTTGAAATGTATATTATACACATTATTATGAAAAACAAAGCTAGTGCGAAATATGAGTAAAGATTGCAAGATTTACTCAATCTCCGAACGGAATTGTGGTTACCCTTGAGTATGCAAGATTCAGTACACCTTGGTCACTAGTCAAATTCGTCCTCCTGCGTCTCGACTCTCACTTAGAGAAGAGGTGGTATTATCCAGAAAACGAATAGGCCACACACGTCTAACTCACGGATATCTCTTAACCTGAGAAACGGTTGTTCCAAGATGTGACACATGTGATGTTCTTTTAACCGTACATCATATGCAAGCAGAATGTACCAATTTGATGCCTTGCGCACTTTGATCTCTCCCAATCAAATGAAGAACTTCTATCATATTATGATAACGGCGACAAACTTTCTAAATTTCTCATCCAAAGTAATCTATTTAAAAAAGTTAATTCACACCATACACATTTCTTTAATTTCTTTATTCTTATTCACATAAATAACTTTTGTTTTGCAATTACTTTTTGCGTCATCATTTTATTTTCTTATCTTATATATACACTTTGAAAACAATATAATCATCAAACACACTATTAACTCATCTCATCAACTTTCATTATTACAGGTGGTCCAATATGAGCTAACCGGTTGAAGCGCCCTAGTTTCTCACGTCGTCGTCGTCCCTTCGGTTCTCCGGGTTCAAACAAACATACAAACATTTTACAAACAAACGAAGTCACAACAGTTCGACTTGCGTTGTAAGACAGTTGCTGCGCTCCCTCGTCTAACCAAACTGTGTTACACAACCGAACGTATGAAATTCATTCCCATTGTCTGAATTGTATTGATTTTCCTTTGTTGTGCCATTGCCATACGATAATGAAGAAAAGAGTAGGGTAGTAGCTGAAATGCTGTTTAGTTAAGTATGGGCCGCGGATGAAACCAGATGTGTGTTACTGACTTATAATTTAATAAATGTTATCAATTTTAAAACAATAATATCTCAAGTTGTCTCACTAAATACGATTTGAACACAACTTGTTTGAGTATGTACAACCAATTTCTCCCTAAGTCCTTGCTTTACCGCCTTACTACGAACTTACCATTCCTGATTTATTTTTATGTAATTTTTAATGTGTTTGTCAATATCACAAATATATGAATGTTTCTCGCATTGTGGTAAAATACTCCTCGAAACTAGAGGCGAGCTCTGGATGTCGTCGCCATGGACCCTGCCCCAATCCCCTAACGACCACCCGGACGACGATGACGAAATTACAACACGAACGATGACAAATACCATGACGACCGCGACGTGACAAAACCCTCTTCCTCCCATTACCCGTGGCTGGTTCAGACCAGCATAGGCCCCTCCTCCCCATATCCTCTAAGCTAGAATGGTGCATTATAACCTTACGGTTGACGCGCCATTAAATCCAAATAAACACAAAGTTCTTCTAATTATTTATATATGTGTACTATATTTGTCAATAGTAAAATTCCCAATAATGTTCGTATGTCTATCATTACTTATCATCGACTTAAATATTTTTCTCAAATAAAAATACATGGAAAAGTTCATATTATCTTAAAAGATCTTCTAACGTTATCTTTGCATTTAATAAAACTTCATCCAAATAATGATTTCTGCTATTTACGTTTTTACTCTCACGATTTGAAGCTACGATATCCTAACCATCTGACATCCTCTCTGCTCTGTATCGTACGGACACTCCTAGAATCTCCTCCTGTCGTAGTGTTGTACTCTCAACATGTGCTCGTGTCGGAGCCGGTGTAGGCGGGGGGGGGGGGGGGGGAGACTTTAATACAGACCCGAGCATCGGGTGCATCCATAGAAACCAGGACAAAGATGGCCGCCACAACTACAAGACATCGATATCTTGATGTGATCTCGCAAAATTCTTCACTTTGATCTGAGGGCGACGCGTAAATAATAATACACTTTTACGATGTTTCTCTTGAATGATATTTATTTATTTATTTATTTATTTATTTATTGAGCCTTCATTTGCAACAGATAAACCATAATCCACAAGTGCAAATTTTATAAAACATACATAATAACAGTTACAAATACAGATAGGTCTACAGTGTGAGGGTGTTTGTATGTGTGTATGTGTGTGTATTTTTGTGAGTGTGTGTGTATTTGTGTTGTGTTTGTAAGTTTTAAATATTATACGTGTCTACTGTGCTGTACATGGTAAGTGTATTACAGTTTAAGTCGAGATCTTTGTTTAGAGCTGCCATGTCATTAAAAGTAATTTGAATCATGCTTATACATGAGTGTTTCCACAGGTCTATTCTGCTTTTCAATGCATAAAAAGGTTGCTGGTGTCTTGTAGATCGGGTAGGAACATGGAAATTGAGTTTCTCGATTAGTAGAGAGTCAATACAGCTATTTACAATTTTGTACAGCAAAACCATATCAGCAAGTTTGCGTCTAATACTAAGCAACCTGACCCTATTGTCACCACAGTGCTTTGAGTAATCACTCCTGTGGAAAACGATGTTGTTCTTTACACATTGCATTTTTATAAATCGTTTCTCCACTTTTTCTAAGTCGTCGATCTTGGTTTTGTGGTTTTGTGTTGTGGTTTCAGGATTTATCACAAATAATAATGACAGACACTCGGTTATGAAAAATTATTAAATTTATTTAAATCTTAATTAATAATTTTTGTTTTGCTATTATACTAGCATCACCGTAATTTTATTTTCTTTACACTTAGAAAACAATATAATCATCAAACACACCAACAACTCATTTTATAACTTTCAATATCACAGGCGGCGCAATATGACCTAACCGGTTGAAGCGCCCTAGTTTCTCACGTCGTCGTCGATCTATTTCGCTTTACATTCTCATACTTTTAAGTGTCTCCCTGCCAGTGACAGATTATATCATACACCAACGCGAGTGAACGGCCTGATCGATTAAAAATACTATTTTAAATTATGTCTAATGAATATATTGATTGGGAAGGGTGAACCAAAGAGGGGGAGGAGAGGCGACATTTTGAAGAGTTTTGGTGGAGGTGCCGGGTCCGCAGATTCTCGTGTTTTAAGGACAATCACAACGAACACAATGTAAACCGGATGTCGCGTTCTTTACATCAGCTCGTATGTAAGGTAGTAAGAAACTCCCCGAAACTAGAGACGAGCTCTGGCAATCGTAGTCGGGGACACCTTCCACACCTCTTGACGACCTCCCCGACGACGATGACAATGACACAACGAACTATGACAAAGACGATGACGACCGTGACGAGAGAATCCCCTTTCCTCCCCTTACCCGTGGCTGGTTCTGACCAGCATGGGCCCCTCCTCCCCCCCCTTAGGCTAGAGTGGTGCATTATGACCTAACGGTTGACGCGTCCTTAATCCAAATAAACAAAAAAAAAATCGTGTTTTAAGGACAATCACAACGAACACAAATGTAAATCGGATGTCGCGTTCTTTACATCAGCTGGTATGTTAGGTAGTAAGAAACTCCCCGAAACTAGAGGCAAGCTCTGGCAATCGTAGTCGGGGACCTTGACCCATTCCTCGACGACCTCCTCGAAGACGAAGCCAGCCAAAGACGATGACGACCGCGACGTGAGAATCCCCCCTTTCCTCCCCTACCCGTGGCTGGTTCTGACCAGCAACATCATACAATTTTATGTTATTTATTCATTTTTCATTCACATAAATCACTTTTCTTTGGCAATAACCATCATTATCATAATCTTATTTTCTTATATTTACACTTAGAAAACATTCTTATCATCAAACACTTACCTCATCATCTTTCAATATCACAGGCGGCTCAATATGACCTAACCGGTTTAAGCGCCCTTGTTTCTGACGTCGTCGTTGTTAGAACTCTTATGTGTTTACACTCAAACACTTACACTGCCATTACTGTTACCTGCACTTGCTTTGAAATAAATAAAATAAACAAAACACTCCGTTTAACTCCCCTTAAGCAATAATCTAGCTGACATGATAACATCTTCTCTTGCAACTGTCCGAACTCTCAAGTCCACATGAAACAACCACTCAAAACAGCTGACGTTTCACCGCTAAGTTGAGCACTACCTAATCATTACCACTCGCACTCTCTCCATTAATTATTCCACTTTTGAAAATTCCCTCCTCCCCAATTCATCACGGCCTAATTTTGTGTTTGTGTTTCACGAGTGAGGGGGTGGAGGGGAAGTGGGGGGGGGGTAAGCCCCAGATCTCCTGGCCGGGGCACAAAGGCCTCATGCACTGGCGCTATTCAAAGGCCGGGTATTGTATGGACTGGGCCGCTACGGTACAGCCCCCCCTACCCCCCCCCCCACCCTGGGCTCAACGCTGCTATTGAAATCAAAAAGCTCGCGGAAGACGAGTCACATATTAAAAAATATATGGGAGTTTTTCAATAACTACGGGATGAGAGGTTGGCTTTACTTCTATGGAGTTAGGGGATGGGGGGGGGGGGGGATAACAACACAAGGAAAGAAAACACTCAAGGAATCATGATGTCATAATAATGATAGGGAATGTGAGGAGTTTCAGAGAGAAAATAACAACACACTGAGAGAGAGTTTGAGTAACATAGTGTTTCGGTTATCGGTTAATGTCAGTGTAGGAAGTAGCTTAACTCACGGTAGACAGCTCAAAATACACAACTTTTTAACTTAAACATCCACACGAAACCAAAAAAAAAAGAAAATATCTTTTACTATGGAAAGAGTATTCGTAATACTACATTTGTGTTCATTCCTGATAGATGCAATTATAAATAAATACTGATATAAGTAACTATTATACAATCATGTGAAACAATATTTTTTTACATTCTTTGACAAGTATAGATAACAATTTAAAGCAAGTCAATCAGCATTCAAAGCATCTCTGTTAGATTATAGTTCAAGTATTTTATATTCTTATTGTTCGGGTGCTGATATGCGTCACTGTTCAGTCCGTCCATCTGTACATGTGTCACGTATCACTATAATAACAAACACGAGCTCTGATTGGTTGTTGTTTCCAAGGTTTAAGGTGACCCTGCACGTCAGGAGGCGTGGCCTTAGCTTCTCTCTCTAACCCGGCACCTCCACCAAACTCAATTTGTTTCGTTGATGTGACACATGTGATGTACCTTTAACCGTACATCATGTTAGCAGAATGTACCACATATGATGCCTTGCGCACTCAATTTGATCTCCCACAAACATATAAGAACTTCTATCATACTAGGAAAACGCTAAAGTCCCGCCGCGTTGATGAATGAGCTTTTTTAAGTTTTTGGTTTGCGTGGGATATCTTCACTTTTGCAAGTGCTTTGCTTTGCTGCCTATGCATTGTAGGTGATTGTTGTCAAGTTTCTATTGTTTCTTGTCAATTGTTATTATTTACCGTAAAAAACTTGTTAAAAGCTTTATTTCTATAGATTCTGGCAAATTTTTTTCAACTTTTTGTTTCAAAAGGTACTTCATTCAGCCATAATCTTAATGTCCATGTTTAATATGACGTTGTAGCCCCACCCGTTTGGTCAGAATCGCCCAAATGGCACGAAATATCGCACTAACCGTAAAAAACTTATATTAAAAGCTTTATTTCTATGGATTCTGGCAAACTTTTTTCAATTTTTTGTTTCATAGGGTACTACATCACCATAACCTTAATGTCAATATTAAAAACTTTAATTAACATCATACCCATTTCTTTCGTTTTCTTTCTTTTCGATTTACATAAAACTTTTATTTTGCTATTACTTTCTTCATCTTCAAATTTTTTTTTGTTTTTATACACTTAGTAAACATATAATCATCAAACATACCTGCATTAACTCTTCTTATTTACTTCATTCACAGCGGCGCAATATGACTAACCGGTTGAAGCGCCCTAGTTTGTCACGTCGTCGTCGACGAAAATATCGCACTAAACCGTAAAAAAACTTATATTAAAAGCTTTTATTTCTATGGATTCTTGATAACTTTTTCAACTTTTTCTTTCAAAAGGTACTACATCACCATAACTTTAATGTCCATGTATAATATGACCGTTGTAGCCCCACTTGTTTGGTCAGATTCGGCCCAAATGGCACGAAAATATCGCACTAAAAATCGGAAAAAATCGAAAAAGTACGATATTCATGAGAAAAATTTCTTCGATTGTACCCAAAATCAATACACCTCTTAAGTTTAGAGATTTCGAAGGTCCCCTCCAATTTTCATCAAGATTGCATTTATGCCGTTTGCCCAAAAGCGAACAAACAGACAAAAAAGTAAAAACAAACAAACAAACCAAAAAAAAAACAGAGTTAATTTTTTAGGGGTCAGTGAAATTGAAGTCTTTGCTTTGCTCATCCAATGATGAAGGCGACAAACTTTCTAAATTTCTCATCCATAGTTATCTTTTTACAAAATTTAGTTCACATTTATTTAACACATTTAATTTAATTTATTTATTTTCATTCACACAAATAACTTTTGTTTTGCTATTACCCTACCATCAACATCATCATTTTTTTTGTTATAGGCCTATATACACTTAAAAACAATCTAATTATCAAACACACCATTAACTAATCTCATCAACTTTCATCATCACAGGCGGCGCAATATGACCTAACCGGTTGAAGCGCCCTAGTTTCTCACGTCGTCGTCGCCTCGTTGCTCAGGTTAAATTTGTTTTATTGTACGATAAACGATTTGATAGGAATTTTCCGAATTGAAATCAATGTTTTGGATTTCCCATTTTGTCATGTTTTGGACTTATGTCTCTCAATGGATCTTCAAGGCTTAGTTTTTGCAACCAAGTGCGGATATCGACAAAAAAACTTTATTAACATCCATGCAATCTAGAGATAAGCTCTGGCGGTCGTCGTCAGGGACCTTGACCCCATCCCTTGACTACCTCCCAACGACGATGACAATGACACGACGAACGATGACAAAGGCGAGGACGACCGCGACGTGAGAACCCTTACTTGCCAGCCCCTACCCGTGGCTGGTTCTGACCAGCATGGGCCCTCCTCCCCATACCCCCTAGGCTAGAGTGGTGCATAATGACCTAACGGTTGACGCGTCCTTAATCCAATTAAACCAATATATTTTTTTTGGCTATTACTATCATTCACTATTCTTTTCTTTTCTATACATTACACACTTACAAATAATACGGCTATACATTTTTAAACACACCAGTATATCACTCTCGATCAACTTCAGTATCACGGCGGCGCAGAATGACCTAACCTTTGAAGCGCCCTAGTTTTCTTACTGTTCGCTTCATGCGGTTTGAAGCGCTCACAGAACCTACTTAGGGGCATTCAGAACACGAGCTCTGACTGATTGTTTACAAGGATTTTGGTGACCCTGCGCGTCAGTGGGCGTGGCTAACTTCTCTCATACAGGGATATTTCCTGACCCGGCACCTCCACCAAAACTCAAAAAAAATTTGTGTGTTCTTCTTTAACAATCTTGTTGTCTAGATAAGCTTGGCGGTTGTCGTCGGGGACCCCTCCCCGTCCTCTGACGACCTTCCCGACGACGACATGATTACACGAATAATGACAAAGCCATGACGACCGCGACGTGAGACTTCCCCTAATTCCCCCTTCCTTGGCTGGTTCTGACCATCATGGGCTACTCCTCCCCATATCCCCTAGGCTAGAGTAACGTTTATGACCTAACGGTTAACGACATAAATCCAAATAAATTTAAAACCACTATTTTTGTTACTTTATTACATGTGCTTGTAAGAATATACTTTTATTTATGACATATTAAACATTTTTTTACTCCGAGACGTAATCCGACTTTGACATTTTGTTAGTAGTTCCCTTAATAAACTTTGTTTTTACGGGACGCGCAGTCTCTTTATAGAAAAGCGTTCTGCTTTTACCTTTGTAATTAACCTTGTTTGGAATTAATGCGCATCGACTTAAGCCAGGGTTGTTGGCTAAGCGGCTCAGACTCGTTCTACAACACGTGCAAGATTTACTGGGAATAACGGGGGTGTTTAATAACTTTTCTTAATTAGCTAGTTCCGGATCTTGGAGTTTGTGTAGGTTGTTTGAGGCAGGCGAGGGGGAGTGTCTGGGTAGGTGGACGGAATAAGGTTTTAGAAAGAATAGGACATAAGCTGACTGATACCACAGGTGTTTGATAATTTGTACATATGTCACGAAATTGGAAATGTAGGGTTCTACAGTAACTCATTTCCAAAATTTGTTTTGAAATAATTTAGACCATAATTGACTATATTCGTGGGGTTTTTTTCTGGCTGATCAAGACAAAATTTTGAATATCTATGACCGTTAGGTTGTCCATGAATGCACGTCTGGGCCCGGGGTAGAATCGGCCCAGAGCATGGCTCTTCTAATCGTGAAAGGCGATTCAAAGGAAAAAGTCCACCTCGCAAACATCAGCTAGAGGGGTAATTCTCCGGAATTCGAGCCGGACTCCCCGAAACTCGAAAAAAATGTGTACTCTTCTCTTCATTTGCGCCATCACGGACGAGTCAGTGACTACGGAACTTCTACCGACAATGACGACCCGCCGTGAGAACCCCCCATTCTACCTTACCGTTGTAAGACCTGCATGGCCCGCCTCCCCAAATCCCCTGGCTTGCTATGTCTTGACCAACGGGTACCTCCCTACTCCAGGCAATAACATTATCATCAACATTCTCATTTAACAAATAATTCAATCAAAACACGTTTATTACTTCTTTACTTCTTTCAATACATAAATTTATTTTGATTATCTATATCATCATCATTTTATTCTGTTATAATACACTTAGAAAACATTTAACTCATCCCAAAACACAATTGTAATTATCACCAACTTTCAATATCAAAGACGGCGCAATATGACCTTAACCGTTTGAATAACCTGTTTTTCAGCGCGATCGTTAATCTGGTTGGGCCGACGTAGTGTTGCTACAAAAACATGATATTGAATATTTATGTAATACACGGGCTATATTAAAATCTTATTACGAATCCGGTAATGAAATGAGCCTTAAGATTGTTGGCTGTTTAATAAAGGAACAATCTGGTAATGATGGAATATCTTTTAAAGATAATTTGGACTCCGCTCCTCCCACAAGCTTTGAATATGACATTAATAGCGCAATCAGGTTCACAAATGGAAAATAATTCATTCTGCTAATTTACTTTGATGACTTTAACAATTTGCTTATTTGTTTTTATATCCCAACGAACATAAAAAAATTTAAAATTCTATTAGTTTCACGAAAGAAACAGAACATGGCAGTTAATAATTGCAAAAATTGGTTGTAGTGCGTGAACAGATCTATACTGCCAAAGTCATTCTGATGAAAAGTTACGCAAAAGGGTGGGAGAGGGTTGTATGGAGAACTGTTAGCAACCTCTGGGCAACATCGGGGACTCCTCACTTCCTTATGAACCCGAGTCAATTGACAGTGACAAAACGAACGATGAAAAGACGATGACGACCGCAGCGTGAGAAACCCCCCTTCCTCCCCCTACCCGTGGCTGGTTCTGACCAGCATGGGCTCCTCCTCCTCAAATACCTATTTAACAAAATTTAATTTACATCATACACATTTCTCTTATTTCTTTATTTTTCATTTACGTAAATAACTTTTGTTTTGCTTTATCTATCATCATCATTTTATTTTGTTATATATACACTTAGAAAACAATCTAATCATCAAACACACAATTAACTTATCTCATCAACTTTCAATATCACAGGCGGCGCAATATGACCTAACCGGTTGAAGCGCCCTAGTTTCTCACGGCGTCGTATCTGTCTGGGCCGACATGTTTGATGCTACAAAAAACATATTTAATATTTAAATCTTAAGTCACGACTAATATTTAAAATCTATTACGAACCGATTAATCAAATGAATCCTTAACATATGTTTGATTTTTTACTAAAGAACAACCCTAGTAAATAATATATTATCCTTGTAAAATAATCTTTAGACATTCCCTCCTCTCCACAATACCCAGAATATGACATTAATAGGCGCAATCAGGTTCTCAACGAAAAATAATTCAATTGTGCTAATTTACTTTTGATGACCTTCTGATCAATTTCTGTCTATTGTATTTATAAATAGCCCAACAAACATGGAAATAAATGTCAAAAAGTCTATTAAGTATTCACAAAGAAACAGGAAACATGGGACAGTTAATAATTCAAAAATGGTTGTATTGCGTGAACAGAGTATAGTGCCAAATCAATCATTCTGATTGCGGCTGTGTAGGGGGGGGGAGGTTGTGGGGGGAAGCGGTGTCTTTACCCTCACCCTCGCATGGGACATAACCACCATGTCTCGTTCAACTGATCATTTATTTAATTATTTAATTTCAAATTTTGAAAGAAGTTAGTAAAAAAGTATTTCCATTTTATTTAAGAAGCTTCCCAGCGTCGCGACGTTGATTTCAATCTAGCTCTCGTTCCACATGTCAAGAGTGGATTCAAGCAAAGATTGTTGGAGTTGCGACAAGCATATGCCATGTGTAGGTGTGAGAAATAGCAAAGTTGTGTATGTGATGCCAACACTACGTAATAAAATCGTTCTGACGTTTCGACTCTCACGTAGAGCAATGGTGTTATTCGTCGTGCTTCGTATAGTGCCACGACGTCTACCTCACGGATATCTCTTTACCATGAGAAATGTTGTTTCAGATGGACAATGTGATGTCCTTTTAACCGTGATCTCATATGCTAGCAGCAAGCATAGCAGAATGTACCAAATATGATGCCTTGCGCACGCAATTTGATCTCTCCGAATCATATGAACAACTTCTATCATATGATAATGGCGTCAAACTTCTAAATTTCCCACGTCTGGGCCCAAGATAGAATTGGCCCGGAGCATGGCTCTGCTAATCGTAAAAGGCGATTCAAGAGAAAGAGTCCACCTCGCAAACATCAGCTAGAAAGAGCGGAGAATCTTACTCCCTGAAACTAGAGGCGCTCTGGCAATCGTCGTCGGGGACCTTGCCCCTTCCCTTGACGAACCCCCGGCGACGATGACAATGACACAACGAACGATAACAAAGACGATGACGACCGCGACGTGAGAAACCCCCCTTCCTCCCCTTACCCGTGGCTGGTTCTGACCAGCATGGGCCCCTCCTCCCCCCTCCCCCCTAGGCTAGAGTGGGGCATTATGACCTAGCGGTTGACGCGTCCTTAATCCAAATAAATCAAAAACCCATCATACACTTTCATTTTTTTTATTTATTTTTCATTTACATAACTAACTTTTGTTTTGCTATAACTTTCATCATAAAATTTTTATTTTGTTATATTTACACTTAGAAAACAATCTAATCATGAAACACACCATACACTCATTTCATTAACTTTCAATATCACAGGCGGTGCAATATGACCTAACCGATTGAAGCCCACTAGTTTATCACGTCGTCGTATAACATTAGTAATACCATGTACTTAGAATAGTAACTAGCTATAGTAAGATCTGAGTGTATTACTCCCCGAAACTAGAGGAGAGCTCTGGCAATCGTCGTCGGGGACATCTTCCCTATCCCTTGACGACCAAAGCCCTCTGTTCACCTTTAAGTTGTTAGCAATTCACTTTCCAATAAGTAACAATCTCTGCGACAATACAAACTGACAGTTCAACCTATGAAAATTCATTATTTTGCAAACAAATTGTTTATGTTGCATTGAAATGAGCTATTGCTAAATTCTCCATGCAACAATGAGACTGATTTACATTTTAAATATTATAACCGTTCTAGACAAAAATCCCACATACTTTGTCTCTGTTCAATAGTTAAAAGGTGATGATGATTAGCCCTTCCTCGACCATAAGTAAATCAAGGGCTGGGTCTAGCTGTTACAACAAGTCCCCTTGGTTTACTAATGTTTCATAGTGTACCTCTTGACTAACACATCTTGGAACTATACAGTAGATAACATATGATAGATCATAGAGATTCTTAAAAGGGGCTATTACCCCAAAAAATATAATTTTTTTACCACATATTCCATTTCATAATAATCGTACTACACTAAAATGACTGTTTAAACAATTATATCTTATAACTGTGATTTTGCACGAATTTCACAATTTTTCAATTTTTCATATACACTTAGAAAACAATCTAATCATCAAACACACCATTAACTCATCGCATCAAATTTCAATATCAGATGCGGCGCAATATGACCTAACCGGTTGAAGCGCCCTCGTTTCTCACGTCGTCGTTGTTTCATCTTTCTCAAATTTTCTAAAATTGGCGTTTAGGGAAATTTCTTAAATCAGTTTTGACCTGCTTTCTTTTTTCCACATAGATACTTGACCATCGTATCAATCTAAAATGCCCCTATACAAAATCGTGCCTTGAAACCGTGCGCAAATATACACTCAAACACGCAAAAATATGCATTCCAAAATCACACCCTTCTTGGTAATCAGAATATTTTACTTATAACACCTTGTCCCAATTAGAAAACAAATCATAGATTTACAGAAATGGTTGTCGAGTACGTCAATAATGTCCAATATTTTTTGGATCAAAATCCTTTAAGGTCCAAGGGCATAAAGATAGTGTTCATGTTATTTCTTATGGGAGATTTTTGCCGATGGGACCTTGTGCGAAAAATACGTTTTTTTTATATTTTCTGTAAGGGTCAAGGCGGTACCAATAATTTATCTGTTTATTTCTAAATTCATATTAGTTTGCCTGAATAAATTTTTTTGATTTTATTGGGTGAATACCCTTAAGCATCTTGGTGGCCTTCGAAAGTCCAAAATGTGACATCGTGCTTGACAGAACACTGCTGCAGGATATGAGCAATGTAGCAGAGGCTGGGCCTAGTTGACTACTGAAATCTAATGAGCTCATGTCGTTGTTGGCCAATGATTTACTTTACATCTACGATGCAGAAATAAAGTCCATGATGTAATTCATTTATGGATATTGTTTGTCCTGATTTCTAGTTTTGTCTCTGTATGAGCCGAAATGTTATTCAACAGTACAAATGAAAAAGCATATTTTATAATATACAAATCTTCACTTTATTCCTCTTCAGTTTTCAAATTTAAAACGTGGGAATGTGACGTAAACAAATATAAACAAGCGCCCTGATTGGCTGATAACAAGGAGTCAGAGTAGGTGACGTCATCAAGAAGAAACAAGCGCCCTGATTGGCTGATAATACGAAGTCAGGTGAGGTGACGTCATCGGATGACTTCGGCAGTTTCCCGTGACTTAGAGGCCAGGGGCGAGCTGTAACGAAACAAGTGGGTGTGTTAGATTATAATGAAGTGATCACCCAGAAACTCAGTCAGAGCGCCCCCGTCTGGGCCCGGGGTAGAATTGGCCCAGAGCATGGCTCTGCTACTACATCGTAAAGCTGCTCAGGTACGATTCCTCAGGAGAATTGGAGCTCTGCTATCTTGGTCAAATAATCATGCAAACTAGTATGAGAATAGGGTAGTATTTCACTCCCAAACGTTAAGCGACCACCGTCGAACCGTGACGACAAACCTCGACGCGATACGCAATGAACAAAGTGACAACAACGACGACCGCGACGTGAGAAACCCCCCTTCCGCCCCTTACCCGTGGCTGGTTCTGACCAGCATGGGCCCTTTCCTCCCCAATTCTTCTAGGTTAGAGTGGTGCATTATAACCTAACGGTTGACGCGTCCTTAATCCAAACAAACCAAAAAGATCTCCAGAACCGTCATGAATATTATATCACTTTCTGTCAGTCAGAGCGACTGTCACGTATCACGATAATAGCCGAACATGACCTACGATGTCATGACGTTGTGGGTGTCCTTCAAATTTTGCATAGAAAAAATGTTCTGTTTTTTCTCTTATTTATTTTTTTTCCATTCTCATAAATAACTTTTGTTTGGCTATTACTATCATCATCAACCTTTTAGTTTCGTATATCTAACTTACACTTAGAAAACAATATAATCATCAAACACACCATTAACTCATCTCATCAACTTTCAATGTCACAGGCGGCGCCATATGACCTAACCGGTTGAAGCGCCCTAGTTTCTCACGTCGTCCTTTCTTTTAAACGTTGATTGGGGGTTGATTGGGGGTTGATTTATATAATCATTATTTCTTGGAAAGTAAATCAAACATTTTCGGGATCCGAACAGAGCCCTGGTGAGGGTCGGGGGGGGGGGGGGGGGGTGCCCACTATTCGTTAACCAATATCTTCACAGACAAACTTGAAACAATCTATACATTTATTGTTTATTTGCTTGACCAATTTACGAAACAATGGTTGAAACAACTGAATAAGTTCCGCTAGATGACTCCATCTTACCCTGAAGTATTCTCCATCCTCCACTATTTCCCCCCTGTCTTGGCACAGCAGCAGAGCGTAGATGACAACGTCTACCATGTCGTAGCCTGGCATATCTAGCTCTCCTGTCCAGTCTAGGGCGCTCTCCAGGACGTCACAGAACGTGCAGGTTCCCATCTCACTCAACAGGTCCATGATAACGTCCACAACCAGCTCAACGTGGTCACCAAACGTCATCTTCAGATAGTTCGGGGTTTGCGAGGTTTAATTTGAATCTCCTGTCGAATAGTGATGCGTTGTGTAACCATAGTTACAAGCTCTTGTGGAAGGTGGACACAACAATACTTACTTCCTTGTGTGTTGCCTTGGGACAGATTCTTTAAGGTTATGTGGATTTATTTTATAATGTGGTTTTAAGTGGTATAACTTAGGCATAGTAAGCTAGACACTTTGTGACTGGGGCCTTATGGCCTTTTTCTATCTTTCTATGGAGTTGTACAGCTTAATTTACGATTATTTGTACAATTTCGAAATAAAATAATAATAATAATAATAATAATAATAATAATAATAATAATAATAATAATAATAATAATAATAATAATAAGGGCGCGTCAATTGTAAGGTCATAATGCGCCACTCTAGCCTAGGGGATATGGGGAGGAGAGGCCCATGCTGGTCAGAACCAGCCACGGGTAAGGGGAGGAAGGGGGGTTCTCACGTCGTGTCCTCCCGTCTGGGCCCGGGGTAGAATTGGCCCAGAACATGGCTCTGCTTATCGTAAAAGATGATTCAAGAGGAAAAGTCCATTCGGGCAGTATTTTACTCCCCGAAACTAGAAGCGAGCTCTGGCAATTGTCGTCGGGGACACATCCCTTTTCTCTTGAATTCACCGTCAACGATGACGAGAACACAGCGAACGATGACGAAGACGATAACGAACGCGACGTGAGAACCCCCCTTTCCTCCCCCTACACGTGGCTGGTTCTGACCAGCATGGGCCCCTAGACTAGAGTGGCACATAATGACCTAACGGTTGACGCGCCCTAAAACGTAATGAATCAAATCGTGGTTGGCATGGTCGTCGTCGTCGGGGAGGTCGTCAAGGGAAAGCGAGGAGTCCCCGACGACGACCACTTGAATTCGCCTGTAGTTTCAGAGAGAAATATACTCTTATCACAACTAGCTGAGTTGACTTTGTCTCCTTCCTCTAATTTAACGATAAGCAGAGCCAATCTATGGGCCACACTCTACCCCGGGCCCAGACGGGCGAAGAAAATAGTATAATAGTTCATTTTAAAATCACAACCATAATAAGTGGACTTAATATTGATATTTTTTCTTTTGATGAACCTTGCTTGAGAAAGACTCTTGAGAAGATTTTAAATAATTCCATTTAGTATTTTAAGAACAGTGTTTAGTGGAAATATTATCATTTTTACTCAATATTTTGACTTTGTTTATTTCACTGTGCCCTCCTGAATAACCCCCGTCTGGGCCCGGGCTAGAATTGGCCCAGAGCATGGCTCTGCTAATCGTAAAAGGCGATTCAAGAGAAAAAGTCCACCTCGCAAACATCAGCTAGAAAGAGCGGATCTTACTCCCCGAAACTAGAGGCGAGCTCTGGCAATCGTCGTCGGGGACCTTGCCCCCTTCCCTTGACGACCCCCCGGCGACGATGACAATGACACAACCAACTATGATAAAGACGATGACGACCGCGACGTGAGAAACCCCCCTTCCTCCCCTTACCCGTGGCTGGTTCTGACCAGCATGGGCCCCTCCTCCCCCCCCTTAGGCTAGAGTGGTGCATTATGACCTAACGGTTGACGCGTCCTTAATCCAAATAAACAAACAAATAAACAAAACCTTCTGAATAATTTAAAAGTCGGTTTGTTTTTTCTAAATAGACTAAAGAAACATTCAAATAAATGTCGAAAAGTCGATTTCATAAACACAAAGAAACACATATCAAGGGTGGTTAATAATTTAATAATGGTTGTATGGCGTGAAGACAGTTGGGGCCAAATCAATCATAGTGATTGCGGCAGTGTGTGGAGGGGTTGGAGGGGGAGGGTCCAATCCGTGTCTTTATATGGTTTCGCATCAAGATGTCTCATTGGACTTGTCAACTTCCAATAAGTCTACTTCGCATTTTTTTTTCTTTTTTTTATAATAAACTTAGAAAACAAAATACTCATCAAACAAATTTAATTAACTTTCTATATCACAGACGGCGCAATATGACCTAATCGGTTGAAGCACCCTAGTTTCTCACGTCGTCGTTGTGTCTCAGTTCACCTTTTCTCGTGACTTTGCCCCCTTCCCTTGACGACCCCTCGACGACGATGACAATGACAATGACGAATACGACGTGAGAACCCCCCTTCCTCCCCATACCCGTGGCTGGTTCTGACCAACATGAGCCCATCCTCCCCGTATCCCTTAGGCTAGAGTGGTGCATTATGACCTAACGGTTGATGCGCCCTTTAACCCAAAAAAAACAAATTTAATCACTATGACAACACCTACCAACATATCCAGCATAGGAAAATATTAATGTACCATTGGTTTGGTCAATATTAGATAATTATTATATTGTTAGTATAAATTTAAGCTAAGCGACCGCCGCTCAACCGCTATTTTTTAATGTGATTTGAGCATAGTTGTGTGATATTGTTTAAAGAATTTTTGAATTAATTTTGATGTTGTCACCTAACTTTACTTGACATATCTTTGTTTAACCATGATAAGTGGCTAAAGAGGGTATGGGGACTGTCCATAACCCTAAAGTGACAAAATACATTAAAATAAATAAATAACCGCTAAAGTAGGCCTATATTTATAAAAGAACACTCGACCTTTGGTCTTGAGAGCGACGCTAAAATGAAGATTGTGTAAGTAAAACTTGAAACGTCCAGATCTCAGAGGAAGTTTCTGCTAGGCTTGGTTATGAATGATATTGTTTATGGAGTTTGGCCATGGATTACATTTTCCTGGTGCTCTTTTTACAAACTCGTGCTACAACTTTGTAAGCACAATAACGCATGTGCTTGTCAATCTACACTGACAATTTATTTAATGGAACCACAGGAATAACATTTACTTCACTGACACCCAGTAACAGTGTCGTATCCAGGAATTTATAAAGGGGGGGGGGGTTAACTAATCAATTGATAGATGTATCGACCCCCGTCTGGGCTCGGGGTAGAATTGGCCCAGAGCATGGCTCTGCTAATCGTAAAAGGCGATTCAAGAGAAAAAGTCCACCTCGCAAACATCAGCTAGAAAGAGCGGAGTATCTTACTCTCCGAAACTAGAGGCGAGCTCTGGCAATCGTCGTCGGGGACATTGTCCCCTTCCCTTGACGACCCCCCGGCGACGATGACAATGACACAACGAACGATGACAAAGACGATGACGACCGCGACGTGAGAAACCCCCCTTCCTCCCCTTTCCCGTGGCTGGTTCTGACCAGCATGGGCTCCTCCTTCCCATCTCCCTTTAGGCTAGAGTGATGCATTATGACCTGACGGTTGACGTTTCCATCCAAATAAACAAAAAAAACATTTTTTTTACTAAACTCTTCTTGTGGAAGGTGGTATAAGTTGCCTTTAGTATTGCGATAAAACAGTTATTCTATATTCTCCATTAAGACGCTAAAGTGCACTTTCACAATTTTTTGGGCAGAAAGAAGGGGTGGCCCCTCTCCCCCCCCCCCCCTTGGAAACTCTACTGTGCAGAAACGTCAAGGCTACCGCGCTAAGCAAGGCTTATTCTGATTACCAAGTTGTCGCACGGGTTAATACTAGGTCTCCTAGGGGTTTATTTACTAGTTGTGACAACAGTCGACCGCATGCGACAACTTTATTGAAAAAAGCAAGTGATAACTACCACCTAAAATTTTTATCATACAAATCAAATAGTAATTTCTTGCATTTGCTTTATGAAGAAGTCGTTCATCACGTTAAAGAAACATTGGCAGACGACATTAAAAATGTGTAATGTGTAATTGTTGATAACACAAATTATAAGCTTGTATAGCTGGAGTCAGATGCGTGCAGCGTTGAGCCAAGCTTATAAGCTTTTTATTATTACAGATTTTACACATTTAAATCCGTCTACCAATGTATCTTTGACTTAATAACAGCTACATACAGCAAATGTAAGTAACTACTATTAAACTTGTTATGATCAAAATTTGAGGTGACATTCCTCACCTTGCTCTTGTCACTAAAATTGTCGCATGCGTTTGAATATTATCACTTGTCACTGTCGCTGCTACTTATGAGTAATCATAGATGAGTGAATGGATGAAGGACAAATGAAGAAACAGTTTTCTACAGCTGCAAATCTTCTCTTTATTCCTTTTCAACTTGAAACTATTAACAGGTTAGAATGTGACGTCATCTAGTTGAAACGAGCGTCCTGATTGGCTGACTCAGCGCCGGTGACGTCATCCGATGACCTCGGTCGTCTCCGTGACCTGGAGGTTCGGGCCGAACTGTAACGAGGCAAGGAACAGAATGTAAGTTATCAACAGGTGATTCTTCTCAACAGTTTGCAACATTTAACACTAGTGCAGACCGAAGATACTTAATCAACAGCTACCAGAACCAATATAAAATGTCCATCCATGTACAACCATATTTTTGGATGAGCGAAGCGAAGACTTCAATTTCACTGACCCCTCGAAAAATTTAGCTCCAATGTTTTTTTTTTGTATTTTTGTCTGTTTGAACGCTCTCTTCCGGGCAAATGGCATATGCGATATTGATGAAAATTTGAGGGGACCTTCGAAATTTCTCAACTTAAAGCTGTATTGTTTTTGGGTACAATCGAAGAAATATTTCTCATGAATATCGTACTTTTACGATTTTTTTCGATTTTTAGTGCGATATTTTCGTGACATTTGGGCCGATTCTGACCAGACGGGTGGGGCTACAACGTTCATATGTTACATTTACTTTAAGGTAATGGTTATGTATTGCTTTCTGAAAGAAAAAATTGAAAAAGTTAGCCAGAATCTATAGAATAAAAGTTTGAATATGAGTTTTTTTAGGTTTATAATAACAATTAACAAGTAACAATAGAAACTTGAGAAAAATCACCTACAATAATGCAATTAAAAATCACTTGCAAAGGAAAAGTGGTCCTACGCAAACTAAAAACTTACAAAAAAGCTCTCCCCGTCTGGGCCCGGGGTAGAATTGGCCCAGAGCATGGCTCTGCTAATCGTAAAAGGCGATTCAAGAGAAAAAGTCCACCTCGCAAACATCAGCTAGAAAGAGCGGAATATCTTACTTCCCGAAACTAGAGGCGAGCTCTGGCAATCGTCGCCGGGGACCTTGCCCCCTTCCCTTGACGACCCCCCGGCGACGATGACAATGACACAACGAACGATGACAAAGACGATGACGACCGCGACGTGAGAAACCCCCCTCCCCCCCCTTACCCGTGGCTGGTTCTGACCAGCATGGGCCCTTCCCCCCCCCCCCCCCCTTAGGCTAGAGTGGTGCATTATGACCTAACGGTTGACGCGTCCTTAATCCAAATAAACAAAATACAAAAAAGCTCATCCATCAACGCGGCGGGACTGAGGCGTTTTCCTACTTTAGTTTAATTGGATTACGGGCGCGTCAGCCGTTAGCTAATAAAGCGCCACTCTAGCCTGGGGTGTGTGGGGTTGACAGGCCCGTGTCGTACATACCTAGTCTCAGGCAAGGGGGGAAATGTGTTGGTTCACATGTTGTCTTCGTCTTTGTCATCGTTCCTGTCGTCGTAGGCGATGTCGTCGGGGAGTTCGCTGAGGGAAGGGGGGGAGGGAGTCCCCGACAACGAATGCTGAAGTTATCGTCTACCTACTTTCGTTTCTACTACCCTGCTTCACCCGTCTGGGCCCGGGGTAAAATTGGCCCAGAGCATAGCTCTGCTATTCGTAAAAGGCGATTCAAGAGAAAAAGTCCACCTCGTAAACATCAGCTAGTAAGAAGAATAGTATTTTACTCCCCGAAAATAGAGGCGAGCTATGGTAATCGTCGTCGGGGACCTTGCCCCCTTCCCTTGACGACTCCTTGACGACGATGACAATGACACAACGGACGATGACGAAGACAATGACGACCGCGACATGAGAACCCTCTTTCCTACCCATGACTGGTTCTGACCAGCATGGGCTACTCCTCCCCCCCCCCAGCTTAGAGTGGTGCATTATGACCTAACGGTTGACGCGTCCTTAATCCAAATAAACAAAATATGATGTCTTGCGCACGCAATTTGATCTCTACCATTCATATGAAGAACTTCTATCATATGATAACGGCGACAAACTTTCTAAATTTCTCATCCATAGTAATCTATTAGACAAAATTTAATTTACATCGTACACATTTCTTTAATTTATTTATTTTCATTCACATACATAACTTTTATTTTGCTAATACTTTCGTCATTATTATTAGTTTTATGTATATACACCTAGAAAACAATCTAATCATCAAACACATCATTAACTCATCTCATCAACTTTCATTATCACAGGCGGCGCAATATGACCTTACCGGTTGAAGCGCCCTAGTTTCTCACGTCGTCGTCGACTAGGCGTCTCTACTACTCAGTTTAGGCCTATAATTATTATTATTTATTCCCATTTTTTACTTTCGCGACCTATTTATACTAAATCAAAGTTGTATGTGTTTCGGCTTAGGTTAGGTCAGGTGCGACGCGACGAAATCAACTTTGAATTATATTTTTATATGTTTATTTATTTAAAGCACATCTTAAAACCCACCGTGTACGAGTAGCCATCGTACAGTAATACCCGGTAGACCTCACAGAAGAACATTGCGTCCGCTAATTTGTCGATCGTATCTTCTGAGAGCTCCTCCGTACTACGTTTGTCAAAGTAGTACTTGTACAAGTCATAACGTGAGCAACTGTCCTGTTTTGACAAGATGTCAGTGACTACGTCCAACAACTGAACAACGGACTCGCGAGACGCCATTTTGATAGTTTAGCGATTGTCCTAATATTATACATTGTTATTTGAAACCTCCTGCTACAGAGTGAACCCTATTGTTGCCTGGGTAACGGGGACTCTCTGCTTGCACATTGTTGATATACATAACAATTTAACGGAGACCTAGGTTTGATTTTTGTAATTTCTTAATTCAGTGGTTCTCAATCTTTTTTATTCGCGTCCCCTTTGGATAAGTTCCTTGTTCGTACGCCTTAGGGGGGGGGGGGGGGGGGGGAAGGGAAGGAGTGTAGGTATAAATAGTTTTCAGGGGCATGGTATGTTTTAAACCCCTGTAGTGCTCAGAATGGAAATAGAAAGGCAGATTCATGGGAAAAGGACCAAGACGTTGGGTCTGAGGGGTACAGCTCGTGACAGTAGCGCCGCAGGCGAATATATGGAAAGTAAGTTTTATTTCGAGTTCATTTAGTACGTTAAAAGAAATGAGTGGGTGGAATACAATACCGAAATAATATGGTTTTTGTTTGTATAGTGGAAACTCTAGAAAACCACCAAAAACAATTTAAACCGACTATTTTGCAAATCCACGGTGGTCGGGGGTAAGTGCCCTTGCCAATATGTCCCAACACCCTTGGTATTGATGGGAACCTTTATACCTAGAACTCGCATGGTTGTCTCATTTTAAAGCAACATTTGCATTTTTAACATATTTTATATTTTGGAGTTATGATTATTGTGAATATTTAATACTATGTGGTTGCCCATCTCTTGGCGCCCCCCCTGCCAATGCCAAGTTTGCCATTTTGGGGCGCGCCCCACAGGTTAAAAACTGTTACCTTAATTCTGTTTTATGTATTAAAATTAAGTTTCGTTTATTTCGATAAGGACGCGTCAACCGTTAGGTCATAATGTACCACTCTAGCCTAGGGGGAGGGAGGTGGAGCCCATGCTGGTCAGAACCAGCCACGGGTAAGGCGAGGAAGGGGGGTTTCTCACGTCGCGGTCGTCATCGTCTTTGTCATAGTTCGTTGTGTCATTGTCATCGTCGTCGGGGAAGTCGTCAAGAAAAGGGGGCAAGGTTCCCAACGACGATTGCCAAAGCTCGCCTCTATTTTCCGGGAGTAAAATATTATACCCTTCATACTAGCTGATGTTTGCGAGGTGTACTTTCTCTTTTCAATCGCTCTTTACGATTAGCAGAGCCATGCTCTGGGCCTAGACGGGTATCAGGCACTCAGGAGTGCAGATAATGTGACATGGCCATGCTCTGGGCCAACTCTACCCCGGACCCATTAATTGTTTTCTTTTTGTTTAAAACTCACCGCGTACGTGTGACCATCGTACAGTAACAGACCGTTGTCCATGCAGAACCGGAGGGATTCTCCTACTTGGTCGATCTCTTCTAGTGAGAATGAGAAACCCTCCGTACAGCGCAACCAATACCACGTGGCCACATCATCAATAGAGCACGTACCCTTCCTGGCCAGCATACACGTGATCGCGTCCAACATCCGAACAACGGACTCGCGAGACGCCATTGCGATAATTTTGTTATTGTCCAAATATTACAAATTTTGATTTCGAAATATCCTGCTGGATAGTTTATACCCCTTTGTTTCCTTGGTGACGGGGTCACTCTGCTAGCACATTGTTAATATACGTAACAATGAAGGAAGAAGATTATTTTTCTTAACGACGCGTCACCGTTAGGTCATAATGCGCCACTCTAGCCTAGGGGATATGGGGAGGGGCCCATGCTGGTCAGAACCAGCCACTGGTAGTGGTAAGAAAGGGGGGTTTCTCACGTCGCGGTCATCATAGTCTTTATCATCGTTCGTTGTGTCATTGTCATCGTTGTCTGGGAGGTCGTCTAGGGAAGGGGGAGGTGTCCCCGACGACGATTGCCAGCGCTCGCCTTTAGTTTTAGGGAATAATATACTACCCTACAACTAGTCTAGTCAACTTATGTTCCCTGAGCTAGTTTCTCTGTATACGGTAAGAAGGCAATCCACGGCCTACTGGTTCCCTCAAGTGCGCCCCATCACGGCTTCCTGGATCACCCCGAGCAGATTATGGCGTTTTCCATTGGCCGCACCCAGGTCGCACTAGTGCGCCCTAGTGCGCACTGGATTGCCACTTGTCTTTTCATTTGTTTAGTTTTGTAATGTTATTCAAGTGGAGGATGACAACAATGACATCTCTGCACTCGCCGAGTGCATGCCAATGGAAAACGCCGTTAGTGTACACCCATCGTTCCCTTTTCTGCACAATTAATCTAGTCCAGTTAATGTACCCTGAGCGAGTTTCTCTGTATACGGGAAGTAGGCAATCCACGGCCTACTGGTTCCCTCAAGTGCGCCCCATCACGGCTCGCTGGATCGACACGACACTGCTAAATGCACTGCCATGTAGATTCAGAGGGGCTTGTTTCCTAGTGCGATCTATGGGACTTATGAGGGCGGTGGTCCCGAGAGCTAAAAGCATTATGTTGTTTCATTAGAAGCAAGGGGGGTTAGCAGGGATATTGACTGGGGCGACGATCATCGCGAGGTGGGGGCGTCAATAATGTCGGCGTCAATATAAACTGTCCGTGACGGGTGGTGACCTGAGGGCAAAGAGAAATATTTTTACCTTAGTGAGTCTGGGCGAAGATGAGGGGACCCTCGACGAAAGTTCGCCGTATACGGAAAAAACAGTGACTGCTAAGTTATTATAAAGAATTTCTAAATAAACAGTACTAATAATGCCTAGTTGATGTTTGCGAGATGGACTTTGCCCCTTTTCTCGCCTTCTGCGATCGGCAGATGTTTACCCTCGGTCAAGAGAGGGGGGGGGGAATTATTAAACAATCCAGAATTGTTTAATTACCTGTTAATTTTTTTCTTCTTCTTTAACTCGTTGTGTTTTCGAATTATCTTTCTTCAACCATTAGGATGCGTCAGCCTAGGCTAGGGTATGAGGGCAGGACAGACCCGTGCTGGTCAGATATATCCTCAGGCGAGGGGACCCACGTCTGGGCCCGGGGTAGAATAGGCCCAGAGCATGGCTCTGCTAATCGTACAAGGCGATACAAGAGAAAAAGTCCACTTCGCAAACATCAGTTAGTAAGAGAGGAGTAGTATTACTCCCCGAAATTATAGGCGAGCACTGGAAATCGTCGACGGGGACACTTACCCTTCCCTTGACGACCTCCCCGACGACAATGACAAAGACGTAGACGACCGCGACGTGAGAAACCCCCGTTTCCTTCCCCTACCCGTGGCTGGTCCTTACCAGCATGGGCCCCTCCATCCTATATCACTTAGGCTTAGAGTTGCGCTTTATGACCAATCACTCAGTTGACGCACCCTAAATTTAAATACACTATTATTACAATTAAAGGGAGACCCGGATGAGATTTGTTTTTTTAATTTCTGAATTCGTTTTCATATATTTATTATAAGTTTGATTAAAAGGGCGCCAATCGTACGGTCATAATGCGCCAACTCTTGAGGAGAGACGCGTACTGGACAGATCCAGCGACATCCAGAGCTCGCTTCTAGTTTCGGGGAGTTTATACTTTCCCTACATGCTAACCGATGTTTGCGAGATGGACTTTGCCTCTTTGCTCGCCTTCTATGATCGGCAGAGAAGAAGTCTGGGCTAATCCCACCTCGCGCCCAGACTGGGAGATTTGGAGAGGTCTATCACGTCGCGGTCGTCTTTGTCATCGTTCTCATCGTCGCAGCCATCGTCGTCGAGGCGTTCGTCGAAGGAAAGGGAGGGTCCTCGGCAATGACGACCAAAGCTCGTCTCTAGTTTTAGGGAGAAAAATGCTCCTCTTTTAGTAATTGATTCATAGAATGGGTCTTGGCAACAAGTTTAAGACAATTGAGACAAATTTTCGATAAGAGTTTAAATAAATCCATTTAGTATTTTAGTAAAAGTGTTTATTCGAAATATTATAATTTTAAATACAAAGAAATTTATACCGTTAATTTCACTGTGCCCTTTTGAATAATTTATTAGTTTGGTGGTTATATATTTAACAGACCAAAAAGTAACATTCAAATCAATTTTGAAAAGTCGATTTTATAAACACAGAGAAACAGATATCAAGGGTGGTTAATAATTTAATAATGGTTGTATGGCGTGAAGACAGTTGGGGCCAAATCAATCATATGGTTACAGCAGTGTGTGGAGGGGGTAGGGTGGTGGGGAGGGGAGGGGTAGGGGGTCAAGTCCGTATATTTATATGGTTTCACATTAATATGTCTCGTTGTATTTGTCAAACTTTTTTCTTTTTCTTTTATAAACTTAGAAAACAATATGATCATCAAACACACCATTAACTAATCTCGTCAATTTTCAAAATCAAAAGCGGCGCAATATGAACTAACCGGTTGAAGCGCCCCAGTTTCTCACGTCGTCGTTGAACATCCTCGAATTTTGATTTTCTCTAACCACTTTGTCAATACCTACCAACAAATCGAGCAAATGAAAATATTAATGTACCATTGTTTAGTTTATAAACGAGCGAATAATTATATTTATTATTTAGGCTAAGCGACGGCCGATCAACCGCTATTATAATGTGATTTTAACTGTTGCTGTTTAAATGAATGTTGATGTTGTCGCCTATCCTAACTAGGCATATCTTTGTTCAACCATAATGAGTGGCTGAAGAGGGTATGGGGACCGTTTATAACCCTATGTCCCGTCATGGGACAGGTAAAAATACATTTACCCTTTATAGGGCATTTTTTTTTCTCCCTTAACAATTTGAATTTTGTGATTTTAAAAAGAATTTTGGATTTTTTCCCTAGATATTTTAGTGAAAAAATGCTGATTTTGAATTCCAAATAGGTATTAAAGTTGGAAAAAAATAAAAAAAAAATAAGATAGAATTGGCCCAGAGCATGGCTCTGCTAATCGTAAAAGGCGATTCAAGGAAAAAGTCCACCGGGAAAACATTAGCTAGTATGAAGGGGAGTATTTTACTACCCGAAAATGAAATAGAGGCGAGCTCTGGCAAACATCGTCGGGGACCTTGCCCCCTTCCCTTGACGACCCCTCGACGAGGATGACGACAATGACACAACGAACGATGACGAAGACAATGACGACCGCGACGTGAGAACCCCCCTTCCTCCTCTTACTCGTGGCAGGTTCTGACCAGCATGGGCCCCTCCTCCCCCACCCCTAGGCTAGAGTGGCACATTATGACCTAACGGTTGACGCGTTCTCAAAACCAATAAACCAAACCAGATGTGACACATGTAATGTACCTTTAACCGTCCATCATATGCTAGCAGAATGTACCAAATATGATGCCTTGCGCACGCAATTTGATCTCCCCCAATCATATTAAGAACTTCAATCATTCTATTCTATTCTATTCTATTCTATTCGTCGAACGGCGACAAACTTTCTATATTTCTCATCCAAAGTTATCTACTTAACAAAATTTAATTCACATCATACACATTTCTTTAACTTCTTTTTTATTTTCATGCTAATAAATAACATTTGTTTTGCTATTACCTTTATCATCATTTTATTTTGTTATATAATACACACTTAGAAAATAATATAATCATCAAACTCACCATTACCTCATCTTATTAACTTTCATATCACAGGCGGCGCAATGTTACCTATAACCGGTTGAAGCGCCCTAGTTTCTCACGTCGTCGTCATTTGGGAGAACAGCATATGGATGTTTCGTAAAAATGCATTTGTTCAATGTTGTTTCTGCCTGGACAATATAATCTCAAGTCTAACTCTGATGTTTCTCTTGTTACAGGTAAGAACTCTGTTCCGTTATGAGGTTTCAAGCCTGGACAGGTGGGGGTGAGTAGAAAGTTAAACTATGAAAATAACAATATGTCATGACCTACAATTTGGAAGTAGAGAAAACGCCGAGAGTAGAATTCAGTTACGTGGTGATGTATCAGCTCCGATTTGGAAACCTAAATAATTGGAAATAATATGTTTTGAAATTTTCACCTTCAAAATTGATGATAGCGGCGACAAACTTTCTAAATTTCTCATCCAAAGTAATCTATTATACAAAATTTAATTCACATCATACACATTTCTTTAATTTCTTTATTTTCATTTACATAATTAACTTTTGTTTTGCTATTACTGCAATCATCATCATCATCATCATTTAATTTTGTTATATACACTTTGAAAACAATCTAATCATCAAACACACCAATAACTCATCTCATAAACTTTAATTATCATAGGCGGCGCAATATGAGCTAAACGGTTGAAGCGCCCTAGTTTCTCACGTCGTCGTCATTGGCAATAATTACAGATTATACACTTCTAAAGCCGTCTGCCAATGTTCTTCTCCTATGCCCTCCCCTTGCTTGTGGCTGGTTCTGACCAGCACAAGCCTGTCCACCTCGCGTCTCCCCACTTTACCCCTTACGTTCCTCCCCTTTGGAAAATACATAGTTAAAAACTTACTAACAAACTACATTATCACAAGAGGCGCAATTTGACCTAACCGTTGACGCGCCCTTAAACCTAATAAACATCAAAATTCTTTAAAGCAATAAACACCTACATACAGCAAAGGACTGTTATTACTATTTAATTTTGTATGATGGAAATTCGAGGTGTCAGTTCGCACTTGCTCCTCTTACTGAAGTTGTAGCATGCGATCGAACATTGTCCCTCGTCACTGTCGCTGCCACTAATTAGTATTTACAGATGAGGGGATGGGTGAAGGATGAGGAGAAGCGTCATACAACATTACAAATAACTAGGAAAACGCTAAAGTCCCGCCGCGTTGATGGATGAGCTTTTTTTTGTAAGTTTTTTCTGCGTTTGTGCGTTTGTTTGCACTTTTCCTTTGCAAGTGCTTTTTGAATGCATTGTGGAGGTGATTGTTGTCAAGTTTCTATTGTTATTTGTTAATTGGTATTATAAACTTCAAAAAACTCATATTAAACCCTTTATTTCTGTAGAATTCTGACTAATTTTTTCAACTTTTTCTTTCAAAAGGTACTACATCACCATAACCTTAATGTCCATGTGAAATCTGAACGTTGTAGCCCTACCCGTTTGGTCAGAATCGGCCCAAATGTGACGAAAATATCGCACTAAAAATTGAAAAACTAATATTAAAACCTTTATTTCTATAGATTCTAGCTAACTTTTTCAACTTTTTCTTTCAAAAGGTACTACATCACCATAATCTTAATGTCCATGTGAAATATGAACGTTCTATCCCCACCCGTTTGGTCAGAATCGGCCCAAATGTCACGAAAATATCGCACTAAAAATCGAAAAAAATCGTAAAAGTACGATATTCATGAGAAATATTTATTCGATTGTACCCAAAAACAATACACCTCTAAGTTCAGAGAAAACGAAGGTCCGGTCAAATTTTCATCAAGATCGCATATGCCGTTTGCCCGGAATCGAGCGAACAAACAGACGAAAAAAAAAAAAAAAAAAAAAACACCCGAGCTAAATTTTTTGGGGGGTCAGTGAAATTGAAGTCTTCGCTTCCGCTCGCTACGCTCGCTACGCTCATCCAAAAACAGTTTTCTACAGCAACAAAATTTTCTTTATTCCTTTTCTTCTCGAAAGTAATAACAGGTTAGAATGTGACGTCATCTAGTTGAAACGAGCGTCCTGATTGGCTGACTCAGCGCCGGTGACGTCATCCGATGACCTCGGTCGTCTCCGTGACCTGGAGGTTCGGGCCGAACTGTAACGAGGCAAGGAACAGAATGTTAGTTAAAGTTGAAGTTCATTAGGTTTTAAGGCGCGTCAACCGTTAGGTCACATTGCGCCTCCTGCGATAATGTGGTTTATCAGTTTGTTAATAACAATGTATATTTTTCAAAGGGGAGGAACGTGAGGGGAGACGCGGGGTGGATAAGCTTGTGCTGGTCAGAACCTGCCACAAGCAAAGGGAGGGCATGGGAGTAGGTGACCGTGGGCAAGGGGCCGGGGCGGAAGCTTGGCCGGGGTCAGGCAAAGGACCGAGTTCAAGGGGGGCAAGGTCATCATCGGGGTGGTCGTCAATTGCCAGAGGTCACCTCTAGTTTTGGGGAGTAATTTATACACCCCTACTTAGCAGCTGATATTTTCGAGATAGACCATTCATCCTTTTCCCCCGTCTGGGCCCGGGGTAGAATTGGCCCAGAGCATGGCTTTGCTAATCGTACAAGGCGATTTAAGAGAAAGAGTCCACCTCGCAATCATCAGCTAGTATAAGAAGGGATTATAATATTTCTCCCCGAAACTAGAGGCGAGCTCTGTCAATCGTCGGGGACCTCTCCCGTCTCCCTTGACGACCTCCCCGAGGACGATGACTAAGACATAACGAACGATGACAAAGACAATGACGACCGCGATGTGAGAAACCCCCCTTTCTTCCCTTACCCATGGCTGGTTCTGACCAGCATGGGCCAGGCCACCCCATATCCCCTAGGCTAGAGTGGTGCATTATGACCTAACTGTTCACGCGTCCTTAATCCAAATAAACCACAAAAAAATTAATTTGTATGAGTTTCGCGTTAGGTTAGGTGCGAAGCGGGTGTTATAACCTGAAACTTTGATTTAAGAAGTTTTATTATTTACTAGTGTATTTATTTAAAACCCAACTTAAAACTCACGGTGTACTTGTGGTCCTCGTACAGTAACAGCCCGTTGTCCTCGCAGAACTCAAGGGCTGAGACCAACAGGTCGATCGTATCCCCAGAGAGCTCCTGGTCCACGGAGCGCTCCTCGTAGTAAGTGCACAAGTCCTCACTGGAGCAACTGTCCTGATTGGCCAAGATACCCGCGACCGCTTCCAACAACTGAACGATGAACTCGCGAGACAGCAAAAGCTGAGCCATTTTGATAATTTTGCGATTGTCCTAATATAATAAATATTGACTTGAAATTTCTCTCTGGATAGTGAACCTCTTTGTTTCCTTGGTTACGGGGACACTGATAACCTATTGTTCGCGAATAATCTTTGTTGTTAAAGCGCCCTAAAATTACTAATACTTATTGTTAATATACGTAACAATATAGAGAGAGAGACCCTGGTTCTACACTCGTCTGAGATGAGATTTTAATATCTGTATTGGTTGTCATATTCTAAGTTTTTTTAGTTGTGTTTATTTGGTTTAAAAGAAGCGCCAACCGTTAGGTCATTATGCGCGAATTTAGTCAAGATAATGTGGGGAGGAAGGGCCCATGATGGTCAGAACCAGCCACGATTAGGGGAGAAAAAGGGGGCTCTCACGTCGCGGTCGTCATCGTCTTTGTCATATTTCGTGTCGTCATGTTCGTCGGGGAAAGTGGGCAAGGTCTTTGACGACGACTGCCAGAGCTCGCCATTATTTTCGGGGAGTAATATTTCCCTACATACTAGCTGATATGAGTAATTCAATCGAGAGAATATGCAATGAATTGTCAACAATGTTCAGTTTTTAGAACACTTTTGATTTTAAAATATCTTATGGATTTTAGATCTCTCCAACGGTTAGGTCAGTATGCGTCTCTCATCTGTAGGGTGTGTTGTGAGGACAGACCCGAGCTGAACAGATCCAGCCTCAGGCGAGGGGAGAAAATGTAAAGAGTCACCGGTTGTCATTCTACATAATAGTCGTAGTTGTCGGCGGGGGTGATGACTGTGGGGGGGGGGTAAAGGGAAGAGGGGGTTCCCAACAACGACTGTAAAGATTCACTTTTCTAGTTTTGTTTAGGAAAGCACTCCCACTATTACCTACTACTTAGTTTACAACTATTTTATGTATTCACGTTTTTAGCTTTAGCGACCCATTAATACTTAATCAAAGTTGTATGAGTTTCGGGTTAGGTTAAGTGCGACGCGCCGAAATAACCTGTCACTATAAACTTTATTTAACAAAATTATTATAGGCCGTAATTATTATTGATGTTTAATTAATTAAAACCCAACTTAAAACTCACTGTTAACGTGTACCCATCGTACACTAACAGCCCGTGGGCCAGACACAACTCTAGGGCTGAGTCTATTTGGTTCATCATGTGACAATAGAGACCCGGGTGATCCTTATCCTTACGCTCCTCAAAGTAGGTCAAAAAGTCCGCTAAACAGCAAGTTCCTCGATGGGACAAGATATCCGTGACCACGTCCAACACCTGAACAACATATTCGCGTAGCGTCCCAGGCTGAGACATTTTATAATTTTGATATTGTCCTAATTTTATAAATATTGATTCGACATCTCCTGCTTGATAGTGAACACCTTTGTTGCCTTGGTAACAGGGGCACTGATTGCATATTGTTAATATACGTAACAATAAACCCGTCTGGGCCCGGGGTAGAATAGGCCCAGAACATGGCTCTGCTAGTCGTACGATGCGATTCAAGTGAAAAAGTACACCTCGCAAACACCCCGAAACTAGAGGCGAGCTCTGGCAATCGTCGTCGGGGACACCACCCCCTTCCCTTGACGACCTCCCTGACGACGATGACAATGACAATGACAAAACGAACGATGACAAAGACGTTGACGACCGCGCCGTGAGAAACTCCCCTTCCTCCCCTTACCCGTGGCTGGTACTGACCAGCATGGGCCCCTCCTTTCATATCCCCTAGGCTAGAGTGGTGCATTATGACCTAACGGTTGACGCGTCCTTAGTCCAAAATAACCAAATCGAGGCCCAAAGACTTCATAAGGCTTATATAAACCTGTTATTTCTATAAATTGAGGCTACCTTTTTCAACTTTTTTTAAAAGGCACAAGGCCTACATTACCTTTACTTTAATGTCTATGTAAAATATGAATGTTGTAGCCCCATCTATTTGGTCAGAATGAGCCCAAATATTACGGAAATATTGCATTAAAAATCGAAACCATTCTCAGAAGTACGATATTCCTAAAAAATATTACTTCGATTGTACCAAAAAATGTAACAGATCTAAGTTTAGAGATTTCAAAGGTCCCCTCCAATTTTTATTAAGATTGCATATATGCCGTTTGCCCGTAGAGGGCGAACAAACAGACAAAATACAAAAAAAACTCATGGTAAGTGAAATTGACGTCTTCGCTTCACTTATCCAATTATTATTATTGTAATTATTTGTTTTTTAATTTTTCCATTAAAACTCACCGTGTACTTGTAATTCTCGTTCACCAACAGCCCCTCGTCCTCACAGAACTCTAGGACTACGACTATGTGGTCCATCTTATCAAAAAATATCTCCGGTTCATCCTCACGCTCCTTATAATAGTCCCACAAGTCCGTGAAGGAGCAAGTGCCTAGACGGGCCAAGATATCCATGACTACGTCCAACACCTGAACAACATACTCGCGTAGCGTCCCAGGCTGAGACATTTTGATAATATTGCGATTGTCCTAATTTTATAAATAGTAATTTGAAATTTCCTACTGGATGATATACTTCTTTATTTCCTAGGTTACAGGGACACTGATTGCATATTGTTAATGTGAAACAATAAACCCATCTGGGTCCGGGATAGAATTTTCCCAGAGCATGGCTCTGCTAATAATTAGTAAAATGCGATTTAAGAGAAAAAGTCTGCCTTGAAACATCAGCTAGTGAGATGGGTAGTATAGGCCTATTACTCCCCAAAATTAGAGGCAAACTCTGGAAATCGTCGACGGGGCCATATCCCTTTTTCCTTGACGACCATTCCGACGACGATGACAATGACACCACGAACGGTGACAAAGACGATGACGACCGCGACGTTAGAAACCCCCCTTCCTCCCCTTACCCGTGGCTGGTTCTGACCAGCATGGGCCCCTCCTCCCCATATCCCCTAGGCTAGTGTGGTGCATTATGACCTAACGGTTGACGCGTCCTTAATCCAAATAAACCAAAATCTGCGACTGACCGTGTACTCCTGTCCGTTGTCCACGATGAGGCCTCTGTCCGCGCAGAACCCCAGCGTGAAGATCACAGCGGCGAAGATGTCGTCTGGCATCTCAGGCTCCCTGATGTTCTCCTTGGTGTACTCCAGGACGTCGTAGAAGGAACACGTCCCCTGCTCCTTCAGGATCTCCCTGATCGCGTCTAGCATGAGGACAACGTACTCCCGGAAAGTCAGTTGGGATGCCATCTTCAGATAGTCGTGTTTTTAAACCTTTTGATGTGAAGTTTCCTGACAAATGACAAATTGTTTTGTTGCCTAGGTAACGGAATGTTGCCTTTATGCACTGACACACTGTCTCCTAGATGCTACTCTGGCTCGAACGAGGAGCCTCGAGTAGCATCTAGGAGGCAGTGCACTGTCAACTCAAAATACACATCATTGCTTGTGGTGGCGTATTCAGCTGGCCGCACTAAAGCGCCTTCGCCTCCCCTCTCAGCACCCGTATATATGCTATAAGAAATAGCATTTTTTGTTCGAAGTAGCTTCGCTCACTATTTTGGATACTTCGTACTCGTACTTGTTCAAAGTATTCATGCTATAAAATATAGCCTTGCTTCGTGTGAGTCCAGGCTGTGCAAAACAGCTCTACGATACAATGCACCTTTAATTACAAACAACATAAAAGCCCGGCCTAAAACTTTGCCTTGATTAAAAGACACACACACCTATGAAAAGGGCGCATTATAAAACCCTCACCCAGCAGGGCATCAATTTCTTTGTGAAAGCGCCTTGGGTGGGGATTACATTGTTTTACGCCGAAGAATTAATTTGTCTTTTAAACTTTTAACAAGTTTGAAGTAGTTTTGTTTGGAACAATATTCCCTGGGTTGAGAGTGTTGGTTATTACTAACACACGTTGTTTGAAAGTTGTTCAGACGAGCGCGGGAAAACTATTAATAATTTAGAGTTAAGAGGGGGGGTTGTGTAACGAATTCGCTAATTAATGGCGTGTAGCTCTTTAAGATGCTGTTGAAGGTGAGAGGAGGGCGGGATTTTTATGACCATGAGAGAGTGGTTGGGAGGGGGGGCGGGGGTTAAAAGGGGTGAAGTATATTAGGTATTCTTATTTTAAGAGGGGTCGCTGAGGCTAGCACCAAGGCGAGTTTAAAGCTTTGCTTTCGGTTTTTTAGATAAACGGTTTACACAAAGCTACCATTTATTATGTGAACTTTCATGAAAAATAATGGTATGTGATCCAATATGTACATTTCTTTATGCATTGATTTCGGATTAAAATTCGTGATGTCTGTATCATCAAAACAAGTGAACTGAGTCACATGCATTGTATAAGTTCTCCTTCTATAACTTTCCGATTAAAAACTTTTCTTTCTTTGTATTAGTAACTTATGTTTTGTTAACAAACTAAACGATTTTGTAATGATAACAAAATCTCGAACCCCCCTTACGCAGTTTATCTTAAAGTTGTTTCCTGAATGTGATTCATCGTCCTGCCGGCCCATCTGTGACCCGCAGCCATTTTGTATTAAAACCTAGTTTGGCCCCTCTTTGCTGCAGGCGGGAGTGAGCTTATAATAACACTTTCCCTTATCATAAATCACACGCGGGGTTTATATATCAGGCGTGTAGTGTAACGTGTGTAGCAGGCACTCCACAGCAGATGTAACTGTAGCTGGGTTGGCCAGGGGACATCTTTTACTTCCTTACTGAGAGAAATAACTAAAAGTTTTATCACATTTCAAGAAAAAACATTTTTTGTTTATAGTGAAGAATATTTTTTTGTGGCTCGTTGTTCTTGTGGTTAGCGTCTCTGCTTCCAATACAGAAGGTCCCGGGTTTGATTCCCGCTTTAGGCATGAAATTTTTTATGTTCTGATTTGGACATAAGTTCATCAGGTCTTGGGTTTGGAATTTGTAAACGATGACTGTGGAGCCGTATTAGCAACGAGGCACATAATAATTTTTAAGTTGTTCTGAATCGGCCTGGTTGATTCTGGTGTTGATCCGTGGGTGTTCGCACTGTCCATACCACTGATTGTTATATTTCATATTAAACATATTGACTTTGGTTGGTTATCGCTCACTCGTCGATTGCGTCGGGGCATACAGGGTTGGTTTGGTCGCTTTGGTTTAATGTCCTCCACTGAAAATGTTATATGACTGAGTGGAATACGGATTTATTTATTGAGATTCAGTAGCTAACTTTTTAATGAGGATGTTAGGTATTGTGAAAGGAATGTCCGAGCCACGAGAGCTGTATAAAAGAAGTCAGTGTCTATCACTTGCATCTAACTACCGAAGAAAATCAGTGAGGAATTCCGGTGGCGGGAATCGAACCTACGACTTCTCAGATCTGTATCCCACGTTATGCATGAGTTAGTTTATTATATTATACTCTGCTGATAAAATGTAAAAAATAAATACGTAGTTCACTATAAATGTAAACACCTACCATGCAGTCTCGCACTTGAACCTCTCCTACTCTGCGTTCAGCGTGGATGTTGCATTATACCGATACTATGAAGTATAAACCAACGAGAAGGAACATGCGACGTTGCCGATACTATAAACCACCGAGAAGGAAAATGCAACGTTGCGATACGTCGCCCATAACTTATTCATTGAGTAGCAGATGTTCGAGCTGCTTCCAATTCCTCTAGAACCCGGAGAAGTCATAACCCATAAATATATTGTTTATGTATTTTAAAAAAGATTGGATACTACGAAGTCTGCAAAGCCACAGGTGACAAGAGTGTATCCACTTCGGATATTCAGTTGATGTGTACGGAATTTATATTCGTTTATAAAACACATTTTACCGGATAAAAGTTTTAAGCGTGTGAATACAAAGAACGTTTCGGGAAATACGAGTTTTTCCGTACTTTGAGTTATTACTTTACTCGATTTGTTTTGTCAAAATATACGTTAGACAATAAGGAAAATAGAGCATCAACAAAATAAGTTCAAGAAAAATTAATCAAGTTATTTTTTTAAATGTTTTATCAAACGAACCCTTATTGGTGCTGATAATTCTATGTTATTCTCCCCTTTCATCTTTCCATTTTGCAACGCAGTTTAGTAAGTAATTGTCGGTATATCTTGTGATAGCGACGAAAACTTTCTAAATTTCTCATTCAAAGTAATTTATATTACAAAATTTAATTCACATCATACAAATTCATATAGTTTATTTATTTCCATTCAAATAAACATTTGTTTTTCTATTACTATCATCACTTTGATTTTATTTTCTTATATCAACACTTAGAAAACAATATCATCAAGCACACCATTAACTTATTTCATTATCTAAAATATCACAGGCGGCGCAATATGATCTATTACCGGTTGAAGCGCCCTAGTTTCTCACGTAGCCGTGATTTATCCTCGTGAGACTTCATGTTTATGAGAGTAACATTTGGTTTCAACTGACTAAAAGTAAACTGATAATCCATTTAAATGTTAAAAAACACATTCTGCTTGTAGTTTTCTTCCACACAACAAAACCCCTATGTATTAACCACTACGTCCTTGGTAAATATGTCTTACAAAGCGCATTACGAGCGCCACCCAATCAAGCCACATTTACCCCCTAGTAACATGATTGCCCGCGTTGCTGCTAATTCAGTCTCAAGTGACGTACTCGGCTTAGCTGAGGGTGGCTCACTTACGTGTACACAAGTACCTAATTGCACCTTCTTTGCTCAGTACTTGCATGCTCAGTGGCTGGGGATTTATATATAATACACGCCAGAATCAAGCAAGAAATTAGCAAGGACGGTGCTTCATTGCAGAAGTTCAGTGGCAGTTAAAATGTACTGACGCACACAAAATACTTGTGAAAAGACATACAACCTACGTCTCGACTCTCATGTAGAAAAGAGGTGGTTTTGTCCAGAATTCGAATAGGCCACACACGTCTAACTCACGAATATATTTTAACCAGAGAAAAGGTTGTTCCCAGATGTGACACATGTGATGTACCTTTAACCGTACATCATATGCTAGCAGAATGTACCAAGTATGATGCCTTGCGCACGCAATTTGATCTCTCCCAATCATATGAAGAACTTCTGTCATATGATAACGGCGACAAACTTTCTAAATTTCTCATCCATATATTAATCTATTTAACAAAATTTAATTCACATCATACACATTTCTTAAATTTATTTATTTTCATTCTCATATGTAACTTTTGTTTTGCTATTACTGTCATCATCATAATTTAATTTTGTTACTTATACACTTAGAAACAAACAATATAATCATCAAACACACCATTAACTCATCTCATCAAATTTCATTATCACAGGCGTCGCAATATGACCTAACCGGTTGAAGTGCCCTTGTTTCTCACGTCGTCGTCATACAAGCGTTTTTTAAAATCTTTAAGAAAGGCCAAGCTCACGTACACTTCTACATTTGCAAACTCTAAACATAAACTTACGCTGTCTCGTAGATAGTTAAAGAGCTTTGGTACAATGGAAATTACATTATTATTTATTGATCACTAACAACAGGTGTTAACCCACAAGTGTTAGGTAACCAAAACTAAACAATTAGGAATACAATTTAAAACCATATAAATACGTTATAAAAAACATTTAATACATGAACAAGTACTATAAAATTTAAATTTTACAACAAATACAACAAGAAAAACTTGAATAACAAAATTATAAATATATCAAACAGCTGAAAGCCCAAGATGAATGAAGATGAAAACTGAGGTTATAAAATTCAAAACTGATGGGAAGGTGATAAAAAACTAATACATGTGATGTTGGCATAGTATCATAGACAGAAATTAAGGAGTGCCTTCACCGGTTATAGAAGTTGCATCTCGATTGCCGACAACCGGAATATCGGGTTGACTCATGAATATGAGTGTCGTGTACGGTTTTTATAACTACACCTTTCTCTAGAGTCTAAATTAATCAAATACCCACATCTTCTCTTTTCTGTAAACACATTTCAAGTCTGTGTCAACATCGCATGAAGCTGAATAGAAAGCACCTCTACTCAAAACCAGATACGTTTCATAATATCCCACATAAACCAACCAAGCTCTCCTCTCTTATGTTTTTCAATCAAGCCACATTCACACCCCCCTCCCTTCCTAATTATATGATTGCCACCATCCCGCCTAATGAAAACGAGATAGCATCAAAGAATTCCAAGATGGCGCGCGGCGATGACGTGGCTCAGCCTCCCGCCCGCTCCGCGCGCCATCTAGCGGCCTAATTACAAAGCTCTCGGAAACAAAAGACGGTCGCGCCCGGGGGGAAGTGGATGTACTCGAGCCTATACAATACGCAATTAGACAGGGGGGGAATAAGTTATGATGTTCCGGATAGTTTGGGAAGTTGAGTGGGTAAACGAGGCGAGGATTCGATGCCAAGAGTTGAACGTCTTCGGGTTTTTTGCTTCGAGATCGTTTTGTCTGTTTAAATTATAAGTTGAAGATGTTGGGATGGGTTTCCGTCCTTAACGCGACAACACGACTGGCATTGGGCAACGATTGTTTGTAGACTTTATAGTGTTACGATGATTTGATTATGATCCGTTTTCTTTTTAAACATACAAGTTGTATTATTATTGTTATTTCAGAACATTGCTTACAGAAATATATTTTAATATTTTATTGGCATAAATCTACTTTAATTTAGTTGTCCTCCTTCGTAAATCAGTTTTTATAACTGAATAGAAAAGCCTTTAAATAAATAAATACATTCACTTCATCGACTTTGTAAAGAATAATGGAGCAATTAATCAACCTGTGTGCGTTACCCTTTAACATCGTCTACTTCGTTGGTGAACTGTAACCTTAATTCACATCAAACACACCCCAGTCTGGGCCCGGGGTAGAATAGGCCCAGAGCATGGCTATGCTAATCGTAAAGGGCTTTTCAAAAGAAAAAGTCCACATCGTAAACATCAGCTGGTATAAGGGGAGTGTATTACTCCCCGAAACTAGAGGCGAGCTCTGGCAATCGTCGTCGGGAACACCTCCCCCTTCCCTTGACGACCTCCCCGACGACGATGACAATGACACAACGAACGATGACGACCGCGACGTGAGAAACGCCCTTCCTCCCCTTACCCTTGTCTGGTTCTGACCATCATGGGTCCCTCCTTCCCATATCCCCTAGGCTAGAGTGGTGCATTATGACCTAACGGTTGACGCGTCCTTAATCCAAATAAACAAACACATCAAACACAATATCTTTATTTACTTCTCATCAAATTTTTGTTGTTGCTATTACTACCATCACCATCACCAACATTTTCTATTCTTTTTCAAACGTATAAAGCAATATTATCATCAAACAAACCATAAACTTATTTCAATAACTTTCAATATCACAGGCGACGCAATAAACCTAACCGGTTGAAGCGCCCTAGTTTCTCACGTTGTCCTTCGAGGATCGTTCGATCGTTGAGTATTATTTTAGTTAAACAATTGATGGGCTTCACAGCTCGCTTAATTAACGTCAACAACAACACAGAATTACTAGTTAGAGTAAACAATATTGTGTTAATACAATATTATTGTGTTTTAATATCATAATTAGCAATCTACGAAGCGACCTAATCAAACGTATGATTGCAAAACAGACCTTCAATATTGTAAAACTTTGGGTTTAATTTGGTGTTATTCTTATTCTAATTTGTTCTTCGCTATTCTTGGTTAAATTACACATTTAGTTACAGTATTTTCTATCTTCAAGAATGTTATCAGCATCAGAATTAAATTTCCAAGTAACTTTTGTTATCTAACAACGTTTTATTTGTGATGCGGTGCAGTTATTATATTTTTTTGGATGAGCGTAGCGAGCGTAGCGAGCGAAGCGAGCGAAGCGAAGATTCCATTTCACTACACTGGAGAAAAAAATCCGGAATGTTTTTTTTTTTTTTTCTTTCTTTCTTTCTGTATTTTTGGCTGTTTGTTAACACGATTCCGGCTAAACCAATACTCCAATTGCGATGAAATTTTATGGGGGCCTTTGAAATCTCTGAACTTAGAACTGCCACGTTTTTGAGCGCAATCGAAAAATTATTTCTAATGAAAATCGCAAATTTACGATTTTTTTCGATTTTTAAAAAATTTCTTCGACTTATAACATCTACATGCTTAATCCGATTTTAATGATTTTTTTACAGAACCTTAATTTTATGAATTGAGATATTCGTGTGAAATTTGAGAACAATCGAAAAATTATTTCTCATGAAAATCGAAATTTTACGGGTTTTTTTCTTTTTTTAACAATTCTTTCACTTATAACACCTACATGCTTTATCCTATTGTAATGATTTTTTTACAGAACCTTAATTTTATGAATTATTATATTCGTGTAAAATTTGAGCGCAATCGAATAATTATTTGTTATGAAAATAGCAATTTTACGATTTTTTTCTTTTTTTAAAATTACGATTAAGAAAAAATAAAAGAATAAAGTTTTTTTTTTATTTAATTTAATTTAATTAAAAAAAATCGACTTAGTAATAAATTATTCACAAAACAACAGAAAATCTGCATAACACATGGCACGTCAATGCACCAATTACGCTCATCCAACAACGCGGCGGGACTTAAGCGTTTTCCTAGTAGTTTAGAATTATGCAATGAACGAGCATGTGTTCTTGCTTACATTTACAATACCGGGTCTGAAACCCTCAAATGTACAATTGTTTTAGTTAAATGTGAAATATTTTCATATAACTTTAAAACGTGTTAAAAAAACTACGCCTTTATTAATATATCGTAGTAAATAAATCATTGAACTTTACAAGTACGGATGTATATCGTATAGAAAGTTAACCAAACACATGATAAATAAGCTTTACTTTAATTTAATGTCTTTCTTTGTTTTAAAAACTGATTTACAAAAGGAGGATCACTTTTGGTGGAGGTGCCGGGTAAGCAATTGTTGGAGTAGATATTTTGGTAAATAAAATAAATAAATAAATATATCCGTATTTAGAGTCTACCCACTCAGGCCCGGTATTTCAATCTCCAGTTAATGTGGCTACTAACTACTTGGCAGTTAAATTTAACAACCACTTATAACTGCCAGTTAACATTTTTGTGTATTTCAATTACATTTTACTTGGCAGTCAGCTACTGAGGACCTCCCCCGAGCTGTGATTGGTTCAAGTGCTTCAGATCCTATTTTACAGCCGGGTAAATGTGTGGTTTTGAACAGGGTCCACTAGATACTTATGCTGTTAGGTATCTAGTGGACCCTGGTTTTGAATAGAATTGCCATTACAAGGCTGTGAAACGAATATAGGTTATGTTTACCGTGTTTACTTTTCGTCTCGTGACAGTTATCAAGGTCTAGGCTAGGCTACTCCCAAATTACCAATTATTATTAATTACAATGGACAAAGAATCGAAAAGACATCAAGAGTGTTTTTTTCATCCATAAAATTTTCATACAAATCAACTCTTGGAAGAATGAAGTTATTTAGAAAAATAGCCTGCTGTAATAAAAAAACGTATCTAAAACATGTTATGAAGTTTAGACCCTAGAATCAGATCTAAACAGTGAGGTAGGTAGGCCTAGAGTAGGTAAATAAAGAAACCCTGGCAAAGCTTGAAATCTAATTAATTTTACTGTACCTTTGACTGTAGGCTACCCTAGCAAGCCTTATGTGGCATTAGGGCCTAGGCCAAGCTACAAAGTAGGACTGGGGCCTACGCCTAGACCTTATTACTTAATATACTACTTGGACCCAGGGCTAGGCCTTTAGCTACGTGTGAAACTATAGTATAGTCTAGGCCTAGATGTTGGCCTAGGCCTAGGGGATAGACCTAGTAGGCCAACTGGGACTGGGGCCTAGGCCTCATGTGGGACTAGGAAATAGGTTTATGTCAAGTCTAGGTCAATTAATGGGCATGTATGTAGGCCTAGGCCTACCTAGTGATTGAAGCCTGTCTGTTGTTGTCAGAAGGTTACAAGGTACTATTATACACTTCGTTGGGCCACTGTGTTATGATATGCAAAACCCCATACAAAAATCTGTCATCCCAATAGGTAAAATTATCGATTCGTTGGCGAGATCCATTACGCCTTCTTGGCCGTTCAATAAAGTTAATAAAAATTTACAGTCTTCTTCTTCATCAGGAAATTTAAAAAGCCTCAACTTACATCAACTGAACCAACATAACCTTAAACTCTACCAGCCGCCATCTTTATACACACATTATCTGTCAGTTAAAGTTTAACCAGCACCTCATCTAACCAGTTAGTTTACTTGCCAGTTAGGACCCAATTTAACTTCCAGATAAGCTAACTGGCAGTGGAAATACACCTAATCCGACTTAACTGGCACATAAATTTACTTGCCACTTTAAACTGGACATTGAAATACCGGGCCTTAGTTACAGAACTGATTTTCAGTGGGGTAAAGTCAACCAAAGCGACCAAGCCAACCCAATAGGCCTCGACGCATTCAACGAGTGAGCGATAACCAATCAAAGATCGTTTTTTTACTGAATGTCCTAAAAATTTGCATCCATTGATTTATTTATATATTAATTTTTATTTTTTTAATTAACTTATTTTTTTTCTGCTCGTATATTAAAAAGTGACAACGAGTAGTAGAAACTGATTCTCAAAAGATATAAAGTTACGTAAGAAAAAATAAATTTTGGTGGAGGTGCCGGGTCCACGATATTTTCTCGAGTTTTGCTTTTTCGTAGGATTTGAAGTTTAAGTTTTACCGAAATACTACAAATATTTATTAACAGAAAGCGAAATCAATAAAATGAGGATAAAGCAGAAAAAGGCATAACGAAAATACATTACGATTACTTATTGATTTTGTATGTTTTGCGCTGATAGGAGATTTTAAAATATTTAAATGCACATTGTATTGTATTGTACAGTGAGAATTGCGTGTTTTATATGCTAGCAGATTGCACCAATTATGATGCCTTGCGAACGCAATTTCATCTCTCCCAATCATATGAAGAAATTCTTTCATATGATGACGGCGCCAAAATTTCAAAATTTCTCATCCATAGTTATCTATTTAACAAAATTTAATTCACGTCATACAAATTTCTTAAATTTATTTATTTTAATTCTCAAACATAACTTTTGCTTTGCTATAACTATCATCATTATTTTATTTTCTTATACACTTAAAACACAATCTAATCATCAAACACACCATTTTCTCATCTCATCAACTTTCATTATTACAGGCGGCGCAATATTACCTAACCGGTTGAAGCGCCCTTGTTTCTCACGTTGTCGTTTTAAAAACGAACATGTTCAGTAGAAACAGGATATAAAGCAAACAAGAATAATTGGATTTTGGTGGAGGCGCCGGGTCCATGAATATTTATTCGAGTTTGTCTTTTCGCAAGATTTGAAGATTTAATGTTTTACCAAATGTCCCTTAAGATTTCAAATATTATTTATTTTTACGTTTATTTACAGGGAGTGTAATCAATTAATTGAGGCTTAAGCAGCAAATAGAGGTTATGCAAAAGAACATACCGATTAATTACTGATTTGTAAGTTTTGCGCTGATGAGAGATTTAAAAAAATATAAATGCACTTTTTATTTTATTATACTGTGTAAATTGTGTGATTTATTATTGTGCTATGTTATCTTTTTTTCCACTTTTTGAGTCAATCTTATAACAAGATCATTCTTTGAAGTTTATTTCAGTTATAACAGTTCTGGTTTTATTTGGGTTGTTTTTTGGCGTCGTTTGTTGGTAACAATTATAATTTTGTTCTCCTCTATTAGATGTGAATGTCAATATTGTCAAACCGTGAAAGCACAAGTTCTTAAATATGTAAATATTTAATTAGAAGTGTTATTAGTTTTTCCAAGTAGTTTGGCTAGAATTTATGACTTTCCTCGGTTATTGGAAGGCTTTACATATTTGCTAAGCTTCAGCGTCTGATACCGCGTTGTAAAGTTATCCCTTCTAGCGTTACAATATCGTTTCCGTCATCTCCACGAAATTAATTGAAGAAAATCAAGAAGTTGGTTGAGGGGCGTCTTAAATAAAGTCTACATCGAGACCGAGCTCGGGATGTTAATGCCGTGAATATATGCAAATACGAACATCCTTCTGAGATAACAGACTTATCTCTTATTAGAGGAGGACGCCGTTTCAAACTGCGCGGGGAATCACAATAAGCAGCGAGGTTCCGGTTCCGGTCACGAGGTGTGTGGATTGGTGAGTCCACATTCCGAGTTCGCTCATGTTTCAGAATCTTAAGAGAGTACAGGACATGCTGTTCGCTCGGCCGACTGACACCACAGGTGTTTGAAATTGTGAACATATTTGATGAATGTGGAAATATGGGGCTCTGCAGTAACAAATTTCAAAACTTTATTTTAAAATAATTTATTGAAAAAAATAATTAGTCTTCACGAATTTTGATTTCGTTTAAAAACTCCCAAATTGACCATGTTCGTGATTTGTTCTGGCTGATTAATGCCTTGCGCTCTCAAGTTGATCTCTCCATATCATATGAAGAACTACTCCCATATGATAACGGCGACAAACTTTCTTACTTTCTCATCCAAAGTAATCTATTTAACGAAATTTAATTCACATCATACACATTTCTTCAATTTATTTATTTTCATTCACATAATTTACTCTTGTTTTGCTATTACTATCATCATCATCATTTTATTTGGTATGTATAGGCCTACACTTAAAAAACAATCTATTCATCATAAACATCATTAACTCATCTCATCAACTTTCACTATCACAGGCTGCGCAATATGACCTAACCGGTTGAAGCGCCCTGGTTTCTCAAGCGTCATTGCTTATCTATCTCACAAGGACTGTCCATGTTTTATGCTTTATTGACAACTATGCCAAAGTTTCATATACGTCGGTTGCATCTTGGCCGAGCGAATAGCTATTATGCTAACTGCCAAATGTGTCCCATTCCCTCTTTCAATGTATATATTCATTCCCACTCAGTTATTTATACTGATTTACAAAGAAGAACTAAATTTAATAAATAATAAATTCTGACAAAATAAGGAAAGAAAGTTAAGAAAATGAGCTGTACTTTACTGTTGTTAATCGCCCTTATGATTTAAGACTCATTCCTAACATTAATTATATTATGATTGTATAATGTATATGAATAGAAAGAATGAGGCAATATATTATAATGGTAATAAGTAACCGTTTCTTTAGGTATATTTTCATTCACATAAATAACTTTTGTTTTTAACTATCATCTTCATCATCATCAAATTATTTTGTTATATATACACTTAGAAATCAATCTAATCATCAAACACACCATTAAGTCATCTCATCAACTTTCATTATCACAGGCGGCGCAATACGACCTGACCGGTTGAAGCGCCCTAGTTTCTTACGTCGTAGTCGAGAATTCGGATAACAACCATCATAAACCTTACCGCGTATAATTCTCCCTCGCCCTCCTCAGCGAACCCTCTTAACACGACGAGTCTTTGAGGTCGCCCCCACAGCACGCGGTCTCCTCTCTAAGACTTCCTCTTTTGATGTCCGCCCTCTGGAAACTAGATGTGGTCGGCGGTGTAGATTACAAGGCGGTGATGAATAGACGAGGTTTGCATACAACTTGTGCTGATTCAATGTGGGGCTAATTGATGTGGTGGTGTTCTATTGCCCGGGATTGTTCTGCTTGCTACGCCTCATGAACAAAAATAAGTTTAGCAAAGTTTCAGTACATCAAACACATTTATTTAATTTATTTATTTTTATTCACATAGGCCCCACAGAACTTTTGTTTTGCTATTAAAGTCATCATCATCATTCTATTTTGTTATTTATACACTAAGAAAGCAATAAAGTCATCAAACACACCATTAACTCATCTCATCAACTCTTATTATCAAAGGCGGCGCAACATGACCTAACCGGTTGAAGCGCCCTAGTTTCTCACGTCATTATAGTCATTCATCATAGTTTATTAAAGTTGAAACTGATGTATTCATTTTTTTATGAATAACTATTTATATATTTTATTTTATAGTATCTTGCACAGTTTTATCTACTGAAACCTAGCTAAACTTATTTTTTTTAATTTTGCGTAGCTCCTTGTCTTAATAGGCCCCTCGGTAGGTAAATATTCTTTAAATCTGTTTTTTGGGGTGTTTTTAAGAGGCTTGGTTAGTGACACACAGTCTTTCAAGAAATTTTTTTTTTTTAAATAATAGAAAAAAGTTAACTTATTTTGTTTCGGTTTTCACTTGTCGATATACAACTAAATCTTTTTTTCTACTACATCGCTTTTGTTTTACGTGAACAACAGTTTTCCGTACAAATCTTCAAATTCTGAACAAGCTTTATTACTGGTCGATGTAACTGCTTAAATGTACTTTTTAAAGAGTGCATTTCGGTAAAAATAATTCCGCATAATTAATAAACTACATACAAATAACCAATTTGTGTTATAACATTTTTCTCTTAAGACATTTTCAGCATTCCTAATCATATTTCTAAAACTACTTACTACCAGCAAGTCCTTTGTGCCCGTTAGTTTTTCTAATGTTACATTTTAGCTTTAAAAATAATAAAATACAAACGTCTAATATGACTTATTATAAAAACAACGACTAGGTGCTACTTTTCTCTGGGATTATAGGTCATACCCGATGCCGCCTCCATCTTGCAGAGTGGAAACTTATTACAAAATGCAACTACTTTTTTATTACAAAGTCACGAAAGAATAAACAAAAACGCTAACAATTAGATTTATGTCGACTTGCAACAACTTTGTACCCGTTTCCCACTGTAATTTCAATTATAATTACGACATAATTCAAATATGAGAGTACGTCACTTGGTACTTACATGGGTGAATTATGTATTCTGAACCGCACGCTGGGGTATACCTCATGTCATATCTGTAATGAAATGATAATTAAACGGAACTAAATATAATAACTTATATGTAAGATAGTATTCTCTGGGGGAAAAACTAGACGGTATATTCGTCAGCATAAATTATAGTTCTAGCTTCGCTGTATTTCATTTTCAACCAGACTCAACTCTAACGTTAATCTAGTTATAATGAGGGTATTAATTTCAATTTACCGTGACATAATTTTGTGAAATAATTCTATACTTTCTAAGATAAACCACATTTTAATTAATTTTTATTTGATATTAAAAATTTCTAGCATCATATATACTGCGCTCAAAGTAATACGGTTGAAATATGGTAGAAAATAGCAGGGTGTGTGGCGTACTGCGTGAATGTGTGGAAGACGCATTTCGCCACTCAACCGAGAATAACCGCTTTATCCCATAACCCTTTCTGAATCGGCCTTGTTGATTCTGGCGTTGATCCGCTGGTGTTTACACTGTCCATACCACTGATTGCTACATTTCCTATTAAAAAATATCGATCTTCGGTTGGTTATCGCTCGCTCGTCGATTGCGTACGGGTCTACATGATTGTCTTGGTCGCTTTGGTTAACTGTCCCCCACTAAAACCCAGTCTAATGACTGAGTGGGTAGACTCTAAAACGATATTTTAAAAGTTTATTTATGCAAACTACGCTTCGGGTTCAGGAAATCAATTGTAAACAAATTAACCTCTAAACACTCAGCTCAACATTATCCTTTACAAATTGCGGATGTTATTTCAAGTACACATGCCATGTTTCGCTTCTTGGTAGCTCTAACATGCAATTTATTTTATTGAGTGGTGTTATTTGATTTGTACTCGAAGCACATTCTTGGAACATGGCGTAACTGACAACATGACATGACATGACATGACATGACATGACGAGTCTTATTTCATATTTAAATATTTGTACAATCTAATGCTCGTGTGTTAAAACATCGGGAGGTTAATTGATCGGTACCCGCCCTGGATAAATAGATAACGTGTTTATTGCAGATAGTTTCCCTCCAAGCAACAAATTCTGAAAAATATTATAATTATACATCACTGTTACACTACGTATTGCAGAGTCACAAGAATCATTTAATCAGTCACTGTGCGCCAATAGTTGTAATTTTACACAATTAACATTAATTTTAAGCCTAATCAAAATACGTCAAAACATTTCAACAATGTAATAATGTATCTTTAATACGTATTTCATTTTATATTCCTAATTTTAATACCTTATTAAGATATCTAGTTCTCACAAAATAATTTTGACCACCTGTACAAAGTGAGTCACCTAAACGTGACATTTGTCAATGGACATGCTTCTGCTGTGAGTTATTATTGGCACTGTGTTTCAATGTATTTATTTGCCTTAAACCTCGGTCACAAGGTCAGGTTGCGCTGGACTGGGTTCTCCCCGTCTGGGCCCGGGGTAGAATTGGCCCAGAGCATGGCTCTGCTAATCGTAAAAGGCGATTGAAGGAGAAAAAGTCCACCTTGCAAACATCAGCTAGAAAGAGCGGAATATCTTACTCCCTGAAACTAGAGGCGAGCTCTGGCAATCGTCTTCGGGGACATTACCCCCTTCCCTTGACGACCACGAACGATGACAAAGACGATGACGACCGCGACGTGAGAAACCCCCCTTCCTCCCCTTACCCTGGCTGGTTCTGACCAGCAGGGGCCCCATCCTCCTCCCCCCCCCTTCTAGGCTAGAGTGGTGCATTATGACCTAACGGTTGACGCGTCCTTAATTCAAATAAAAAAAAAAATCGAGACCCAGTGAGTGATGATCACGATACCTTCCTGAATTATCAGTATAAAAATATATATTCACTATATTTGGGAAAAAAATAAAATTACAATATCTTACTTAGGTAGTACTCTAACAAACACATAATTTTACAGACCATCATCATAATTTGATAGTTAATTAATAAAATTTGGCATTTTGTTGCACAACGTACCAAACAAACTAATGCTAATACGTATTGGTTCAATAAGGTTACATTACAACAATGACGGGTGATGGAGGAACCAAACTAGAGGTCGAACTCAGCGGATGTTTTCTGAAGGATTTTGGCGGAGGCGCCGGGTCCTGGAATTCCTGCGTTTGTAGAACAGTGAAAGAAACTTGTCTGTTAGTTTTCCTGAGCAGTGTTGTGAATAGATAATTTAATTTTTATCTAAAGATTAAAATAATTCTCCTAAAGTTATCTAGATAAAAGATAAACAGTGGAAAAATTAGCCAGATAAAAGATATTAGATCCAATAATTATTTTAATTGTTACTTATTTCTTAGATAGAAGATAATAATAACAGAAATATTATGTGTTTCAGGAAAGAGATAGGCCTACGTACTTATTTCCGAACAACAGTTTTCTTGTCAATTGTAATATTTTTTATTTGATAGAAAGTATAAGATTTTTAAATCTTAAAGTATTGATAATATTTTCAAAATATTGTTTATTATTGTAAAATTATCTAGTTAAAAAATAAATAAATTATTTTTCTAGATAATTTATTCCCACAAATTTTTGTCAATGTAATATGTTTTTCTTTAAGAAGTATAAGTTTCAAATTTAGGACGTTAAATATTTCAATAATAAAATATGTTAGAGGAATTTTCGATTAAATAGGTATAAAATCGGATTAGCTCCACAAACTTCTGAAATAGACCGGTAAACCCGCGTCTTCAAAAAATTGTTTGACTTTTCTAAAAAATTATGCTTGTTTTATAAATAATCAACATTTTATTTTATCTAGATAATTTAAAAGCATAACCAAAAACACAAATTTACCTGATAAGATCATAGATAATGATTTATCTAAATTGAACCCTAGTACGTCACTAAAACGATTCTGAAAGGGAGACGCACACAGAAACGAATCATATGAATAGTGGATGCCCTGTTAGGACGGGTATAATAGCCTAACATTGGCATGACATTTAATCGACTTAGTGCTATACAATTCAGTTAGTCCCCAATCGGACCGGGGTGTCGAATTGGCTCCAGAGCATGGCCATGGTCACGTTCTCTGACAACTTTGTTGCTATACTATGCTCAATCAGTACCCTTTGGGTTCGGTAGTATATTACACTAGAGCATCATTAATTCTCACACCCTAAGTGACCATGATAACATCTCAGTATACCATGGGCGGGGCAAAATAGACCCAAGCATGGCAGCCTTTTCACTCCTGTCCTATACAAGCTGTCGTACGTAAGATATGGCCTAGAAGGCAGGTGGCTGCATTACTCGATCTGAGGCGATACAAGGATCAAGCGTATAGCCCCCGTCTGGGCCCGGGGTAGAACTGGCCCAGAGCATGGCTATGTCACGTTCTCTGCACTCCTGAGTGCCTGATACCCCGTCTGGGCCCGGGGTAGAATTGGCCCAGAGCATGGCTCTGCTAATCGTAAAAAGGCAATTCAAGAGAAAAAGTCCACCTCGCAAACATCAGCTAGTAAGGGTAGTATATTACTTCCCGAATCTAAAGGCGAGCTCTAGCAATCGTCGTCGGGGACCTTGACCCCTTCCCTTGATGACCCCTCGACGACGACGACGACGACAATGACACCACTAACAATGACAAAGACAATGACGACCGCGACGTGAAACCCCCTTTCCTCCCCTTACCATTGGCTGGTTCCGACCAGCATGGGCTCCTTCTCCCCATATCCCCTAAGCTAGAGTGGTGCAATATGATCTAACGGTTGAAGCGCAGTTTCTTATCGTCGCAAATGTACACAATAAGAATACGGCGTGGTGCAGGATAACCTGGTGAGCGCCCAGTTTTAACTCTCGTATTCACGCTGGTTAAGCAATAAGGGGTTCGGAGAGCTATGTAAGGGTGCTCCTCAGCTTGAACTCACGCAGTCCGCGGTAGTGGAGGACTGTAAGGTCGTTCGGCTTGAACGGGACGTAACGTTTCCTCCCTCTGGACTCGGCAGTCCGGGTTACGACGGTACCAAGTGACTCTCCTTTACACCTTCTCAATGGCTAAACCGTCCGTCCAATACCTTAGGTAATTGTTCAACGAAAGAGCGGATAGTACTCCAAAGTTTCCCCTCCTTTACAGCTCTATTCCCTCTCCGTCATCTAGACACACTCTAGGTCTCAAAATATTGCCTTAGAGTTATAAAATATTTTCCAAACAAAGGCGAATCAGTTACCGCATTCTTTTCCACCAAAACATCTACTTTTCACTTGGATTCAGTAGACTACAGCAGTATCTAGTCAACGTACGTAACTTCATTGAATCTTAGCAAATAAGTTGTGCTATTGTCTGCGGACTAATCACATCTTCCTTGATACACAAGACAATTTGTCATTGTACCTGCGCATTAAAATTTCCACATTAGACATCTGTTATCTTCCTGGAGTTGAGTACCAATTAACAATCTGCGTAAACCTTTGAATTAACGGACATTCTGGACTATATTTCGAGATGTTCTCTCACTCGTTTCTGATACTTACAAGCTTTGACGTCGACGGTTCGTGTACTCGTGCTCAATAATCTAAATTCTCCACTTTCAGGTGTTTCCTCTGGGAGTCGGGGGATGAGGGGAAGATGGTTAGGAGGAAGAACAGGAGATGAGATGGATCAGGGAGAGAAAGACAAGGAAGAAGATGTGGAAGAGAAGAAGAAAGAGGAGAAGGAAGAGCAGAACGATGTTGACTTATCAGCTGTCATATTCCCTGGGAGACACCAGAAAGAGGAGATGAGAAAGATGAGGGAGAAAAGAAGATGACGAGGAAAAAGATGTGGAAGGCAAAGAGAGAGGAGATGAGGGAGACAAGGAGGAGGTGAAGAAGATGATGGAGAGGAAGAAGAGGAAGAAGATGAAGAAGTAGAAGATGAAGATGTAGGGCGAGGCATAGCGACGTAAATGATGATAATTATCACTCCCAATCATATGACGAACATCTATCATATAATAACGGCGACTAACTTTCTAAACAAATTTAAATCCCCATCATACACATTTCTTTAATTTCTTTATATTTATTTACATGATTAACTTTTGAATTGCTATTACTATCATCATCATTTTATTTTCTTATCTTTTCACTTAGAAAAAATCTCATAATCAAACACACCATTAACAGTTCATCTCATTAACTTTCAATATCAGAGGCGGCGCAATACGACCTAACCGGTTGAAGCGCCCTGGTTTCTCACGTCGTCATTATTCAGTTTAGTGACGCCGGGAACAATAATATTAAAGCTTTTTGGAGGCTCACCTGACCTTTCTCCAGAATAACCACAAACAGGAATCCCCGTCTGGGCCCGGGGTAGAATAGGCCCAGAGCATGGCTCTGCTAATCGTACAAGGCGATTCAAGAGAAAAAATTCACCTCGCAAACATCAGCTAGTAAGAGCGGAGTATCTTACTCCCCAAACTAGAGGCGAGCTCTGGCAATCGTCGTCGGGGACCTTGCCCCCTTCCCTTGACGACCCCCCGGCGACGATGACAATGACACAACGAACGATGACAAAGACGATGACGACCGCGACGTGAGAAACCCCCCTTCCTCCCCTTACCCGTGGCTGGTTCTGACCAGCATGGGCCCCTCCTCCCCCCCCCTTAGGCTAGAGTGGTGCATTATGACCTAACGGTTGACGCGTCCTTAATCCAAATAAACCAAAATAACGGCGACTAACTTTTTAAATTTCTCATCCAAAGTAGTCTTTAACAAATTTTATTTCGCAGCATTCACATTTCTTTAATTTCTTTCCTTTGTTTCACATGAATAACATTTGTTTTGCTATTATTATCATCATCATTTTATTTTGTTATATATATACTTAGAAACAATCTCATAATCAAACAAAACATTAACTCATCTCATCAACTTTCAATATCACAGGCGGCGTAATAATACCTAACCGGTTGAAGCGCCCTAGTTTCTCACGTCGTCATTATTGAAGTTGGAGAGGATGGGAACAATAATATTAAAACTATTTGGAGGCTCACCTGACCTCCTATCTCCAGAATAACCACGTTCAGGAAGAGGTTAAGGATTGCCGTTAGCTTTATATGATCGACTACGCTCGAACTAGATACACTCCTGTCACACAAGAGCTACTTCTTTCTATTGGGAGTTGTTTATCAATATCAAATCAGAAATAAACAATCACAAGTTAAGAAGAGTTTCTTTGTAAAACAAATTCCTGCATTGTCAACTTTGATTCTCCATTTATCAACTCGGTCGTCCTAGTTTTCATATTCCCTCGCAGATAAGTTGTAAACTTCCCGCTGTTGTGATGCCGACATGTGAAACTCGATATCTCGAGAGGCGGATCGATACATCGACCTCTGACCTAGATGACAAGGAAGTGCACTTTATTAAGTGCGCTCGAGGACAGCTCGTCGATGATCAAACTGATTGATCTACGACGCGCTGTGAAACGAGATGATTTATTGCGAGGTGGTGTGTTTATTGCTGGGCTGAGTGGACGACGGCAGCTCAGGTCGGCTGCTCTGATCTTAGAAGGGAGGAAATTATTTAACACATTTTAATTCACATCATACACATTTCTTCAATTTATCTATTTTCATTCATATAAACAACTTTTATTTTGCCATAAATATCATCATCATTATTTTATTTCGTAATATATACACTTAGAAAAAACAATCATATCATCACACACACCATTAATTCATCTCATCAACTTTCATTATCACAGGCGGCGCAATATGACCTAACCGGTTGAAGCGCCTTTGTTTCTCACGTCGTCATCTGAATCCATCCAACATCATGCTTTCTTGAATATATAATTGTATGATTGTACTAGGCCGCTCTCTAACGATTTTTACAATCGCGTTGATGGATGAGCTTTTAAGGTTAATTATCAGCCCAAATATCTCGAAAAATCGTATTCCAAATCGTGGGAAAATTGTAAAAGTACGATTTCTATGAGAAATATTTCTTTAAATGTTTCTAAAATCATAACATATATAAAATTAGTGATTTTAAACGTTCCCATAAACTTTCATCGAGATCGGAGTAGCCGTTTGCCCGGTCGCAGGCCAAATATCACGAAAATATCTCATAAAAAATCGTAAATGAACGATAATCATAAGAAATATTGGATCGATTGTACCCGAAAACGTGTTTAGTCCAAGTTCAGAGATTTCGAAAGTCACTTTAAAATTTTCATCAAGATCGCATATGCCGTTTGCCCGTTAGAGCGCGAACAAACAGACAAAAATACAAACAAAACAAAACAAAAAAAACAAAAACGAGCTAATTTTTTTGGGTGGTCAGTGAAATTGAAGTCTTCACTTCGCTCATCCAATTATCTCAGGCTTCAGGCGCAATTGTGTGAATAATACAATACATTTTTTAAACGTCTATCGGCTATCCTATTCAGTTGAAAATCTGATTCACAATGGAGGACAACTAAATAAATCTAATTACATAAATGCAGACACAATTCAAGAACGATTGTTAAGTAAAGTTTGAAATAGTAACGTAGAGATGTCCAGTTTACATGGATTTTTGTTACATTACACAAGTTATCAATTAACTCTTAATAATACCGGTCTGTGATTGGCCATTATTCGCTGGTTGATGGTCGATCCCAGTCCCCCAGAGAAAATAAGTTTTAAACACCGCGGACCCGGCACCTCCACCAAAATATTATTTTCTCTTATGTTTGTTTCATATCCTGTACTAATCAGTTTCTACTACTCGTCTAGACTTCATACATTATACAAGCTGTCAACAACTAACTAAGTAAATAAGTACATGATTGAATGGATGCAATTTTTGAAGACGTTCGGTAAAACAAAGACTTCAAATCTAAGCCCCGTCTGGGCCCGGGGTAGAATTGGCCCAGAGCATGGCTCTGCTAATCGTAAAAGGCGATTCAAGAGAAAAAGTCCACCTCGAAAACATCAGCTAGCATGAAGGGTAGCATATTACTCCCCGAATCTAGAGGCGAGCTCTGGCAATCGTCGACGGGGACCTTGCCCCTTCCCTTGACGACCCCCCGGCGACGATGACAATGACACAACGAACGATGGCAAAGACGATGACGACTGCGACGTAAGAAACCCCCCTTCCTCCCCCTGACCGTGGCTGGTTCTGACCAGCATGGGCCCCTTCTCTCCCCCCCCCCCTTAGGCTAGAGTGGTGCATTATGACCTAACGGTTGACTCGTCCTTAATCCAAATAATCCAAAAATACTTCAAATCTAAACGAAAATAATTCAACTCCGAAAATGGCTTACCCGGCACCTCCACCAAATATTGTTCTCCTTTGTAAATACATTTTTATAACTGAATAGGGTTGACGTTGGGTGAAGAAATACATTTTTATTCATTGTCAATGAAGAATATTTCAGTATTATCGCGTGAATCGCGTAAGTAGCGAGTGATTCCCAGTGGATTGTCGTGGTCAACCCGACCAAGTAATTATCAACGGGAGTCTCATTGTGTCTCATTGGTCCTGGGGGCTTAGTACTGGATTCAATGTAGCGGGTCAAGAGGTCGAACCCAGGTTATCCGGGATTGCAACATCTGGAACAGTATTTACTCCATCAGGTGTTGTTATCGATCATGTTCGCTGTGACTTTAGAGCGATCCTGGGAATTAACAGCATAATAATTAATATAATTATGTCTCTGCCTAGAAATCAAATCTTGTCTCTACTAGTAAACAACAAGTTGGGGACATTTAACACAAATATGGTATTTAATTTTTCCTTCGCTTTCCGCAGTACCGGTACTATAAACATAAAAATGTTTATTTTACTCAATAAAAATACTTGTACATTTAACAACACTGTTATCTAGTGTTTTAACATATAAAGCTGTGCCCATGTGTGTGTATGTGGGTATGTGTGTATTTGTAATGTTTTTTAGCTATGTGTGTATGTGCACCACATCTGTTTTCTAATGTTTTAACATAATATGTTATCTTTATTTTATTACTTTACATTTCAATAAATAAAATTGTTATTACTTTCATCACTATTATTTTCTTTTTTAATATAAACCCATAGAAAATAATTTAATCATAAAACACACATTTTAACTATTTCATTAAACTTTCAAAATCACAGGCGGCGCAATATGACCTTACTGGTCGAAGCGCCCTAGTTTCTCACGTCACTTGTTTACGATGTGTTAAAACCCGACTCGTCTGGGCCCGGGGTAGAGTTGGCCCAGAGCATGGCTCTGCTAATCGTACAAGGCGATTCAAGAGAAAAAGTCCACCTCGCAAACATCAGCTAGAAAGAGGGGAATATATAACACCCCGAATCTAGAGGCGAACTCTGGTAATCGTCGTCGGGGACACCTCCCCCGTCCCTTGACTACCTCCCAGACGACGATGACAAAGACAATGACGACCGTACGATGACAAAGACAATGACGACCGCGACGACCTTACCCGTGGCTTGTTCTTACCAGAATGGGCCATCCTCCCCATATCCCCTAGGCTAGAGTGGTGCATTATGACCTAACGGTTGACGCGTCCTTAATCCAAATAATTAAAACAAAACATTATTTACATTCAAATAACATTTAATAAAATGTTATTTCTATCATCACTATCATTTTCTTTAATTAAATCTATATACACTTAGAAAACAATTTTATCATCAAACACGCCATTAACTATTTCATTATAACTTTCAACATCACAGGCGGTGCAATATGACCTTACCGGTTGAAGCGCCCTAGTATCTATCGTGTCTTAATTTTTACAATAAAATAACTTGAAAACGGCATTTAACAATATTTTAAATACCCGATTATTTGTATTATCTAAAATAACCTCCCCCCACCCCCCTCCACAGACTGGGGTCTGGGACCGGGGTGGTATTGGCCCAGAGCATGGCTATGCTATTCGTAAAAGGCGATTCAAGAGAAAAAGTCCACTTCGCAAACATCAGCTAGTAAGTGGGGAGTATATTACTCGGCGAAACTAGAGGCGAGCTCTGGCAATCGTCGTCGGGGACACCTCCCCCTTCCCTTGACGACCTCCCTGACGACGATGAAAATGACACAACGAACAATGACAAAGACAATGACGACTGCGACATGAGAACCCCCCGGGCCCCTTCCTCCTCTTTCCCGTGGCTGGTTCTGACTAGCATGGGCCCCTCCTCCCCATATCACAAAAAAAAACTAAAAAAAAAACTAGGCTAGAGTGATGCAATATGACCTTACGGTTGACGCGCCCTTAATCTAAATAAACATACAAAAAATCTACATTGAAATAAATTGCTCTTACTATCATCACTATCATTTTCTTTTATTATAATATATACACTTAGAAAACAATATAACCATCAAACACACCATTAACTATTTCATCAACTTTTAATATCACAGGGGGCGCAATAGTACCTTACCGGTTGAAGCGCCCTAGATTCTCACGTCGCCTTTTTGATTTGTTTTATAATTTTGTAAATATCCTATTATTTGTCTTCTATTATAGCCTTTTCAGTGTATAAAATATAATATAAAATAATCATATATCTCGTTTCCTCTCCTTTGTAAATGTTTGCAGATGTCTCCCTGCGTGTAAAAGTGTCGTGAACGGTGTTATCAGGGACACAGGAAAGTCTGCTCCCGTCTGATCAGGACGGGTATATCGTGCTCGCTAACAGCTACGGTGTATCAGGGACACAGGAAAGTCTGCTCCCATCTGATCAGGACGGGTATATCGTGCTCGCTAACAGCTACGGTGTATCAGGGACACAGGAAAGTCTGCTCCCATCTGATCAGGACGGGTATATCGTGCTCGCTAACAGCTACGGTGTATCAGGGACACAGGAAAGTCTGCTCCCATCTGATCAGGCCGGTTATATCGTGCTCGCTAACAGCTATGGTGTATCAGGGACATAGGAAAGTCTGCTCCCATCTGATCAGGCCGGTTATATCGTGGCAGTAATTGCCCGAGGACTTAACACAGCAATCGTCTAAAAGCCTTCCGTTCAGGGCAATAAAAACAACACGGGCGAGATAATCGTCGCCGAGGAGACGTAGGACATTCATTAGGGCGCGCAATAGCGCTAAGAGTTTTATACTGATGAAACTCGTAGGGCAGGTGGTGGTGAAGAGGGGGCGGGCTCGACCGTTAGGTACCAAGTTTCCCAACGATTTCTGTCACACTAGTATGAGTTGTTCATTTCATTCAAAATTACATGTGCGTGTATTGAGACTTCCCCCATCAACTGAATTGAAGACTCCTCCAAAAAATTATTTTGTTTTTGTACAAAAATTGACGTCCATTAGAAAAGATTCTACAAAATGAATCAACACATTACAGTTTCAAGTATTTACAATCCTTAAACGTCAAAATCCCCTCATCAGTCTGCATTTTCTGACTCATTTAAAATAAAAGTGGAACATCTCCTATGAAAGAGCATTCATTCATCCATTATGAGCAACAACACAAAGTGGGTCCACACACTCAATGTCGATCAACCTAAAGCGGCTGCCAAACGATCAACAAAGTTGCCCAACTTTATTGATATCCCTGCCCTCGTCTGGGCCCGGGGTAGAATTGGTCCAGAGCATGGCTCTGCTAATCGTACAAGGCGATTCAAGAGGAAAAGTCCATCTCGCAAACATCAGCATGTAAGAGTGCTGTATATTATACTCCACGAAACTAGAAACGAGCTCTGGCAATCGTCGTCGGGGACCTTGACTCTTTCCCTTGACGATCTCCTCGACGACGATGACAAGGACACAACGAGCGATGACAAAGACGATGACGGCTCGCGATGTGAGAAACCCCCCTTCCCCCCTTACTCGGGGCTGGTTCTTACCAGCATTGTTGTCTCCTCCCCATATTGCCTATAGGCTAGAGTGGTGTATTATGAGTTATTACCTAACGGTTGACGCGTTTTTAATCCAAATAAAACAAAAACAAATATTGATATCCCTGACACAAGAGCAACAAACTAAAGTAACAATGGAGACACCTACTGTTGTGATTGGTGATACTTTGAAGAGATCTGATTGGAAGTTGCTATTTTTTGCCAAGTTATTCAGAATGTTGAACATTTTTGGGGTGTTGCCGGGTGTTGAGCAACTTGACTTGACTGTTTGGCGACCAGTCAGAAATATCCATGATATCAAGTGCACAACAACTCACAGCAACATTCTTGGGCAACTATGTTGATCGTTTGGCAGCCGCTTAACATTACGAGGGTTATCGGAAGGCTTAAGGCGCCACAGTATCTACTAACTTTGCGCCGTGGTGGGCAAAGAATGCAATGTTTAACATGGCAACGATAAGCGGATAGGAAGAAATCTAGTATTTTTAGTACTAGTTAGCAAGTCAATATATTTGATAGCTATAGTTCTTTCAGTAATATTGAAATACTTTTTGTCAGCCACGAAACGGTAGGTCTGCTTCTAAAGTGTCGAAAGTGGTCAGCTGGCATAGCCCTTAGACCAAATACCGTAATATTACACTACGTTTAATACAGGAAAGATGGCTGTGTTTCCATTGTTGTGGGAGGAGACAATTTGGATCAGCGCCCCTGGCGGCATTGGCGTTACATTGGGCGCAAAATTCAAATACTGGAGTTAGCGCATAGATTATTTTACCGGGTCGGGTTTGAGTGTAATTTTCCAATTGGACAATTACGTTACACGACAAAACAAGGGCAAGATGCCCCTGGGCAGGCTTAATACATAATATTAGGCCCCTACTATCGAAAACACTTAAACTCAGACTATTTTAGTCGCCACTTCTTGCACCTGAGAGGAGTAATCACAACACTAAGGTTATTAGTGCCCTACGTTTTTTTTTTTTTTTTAAAGATTGGGGCGAAAGGGGAAACGCGGTGGTACACGGTGAGGGTAGGCCTGTGCTATTCAGAAACAGACAGGGGGAAGGTTGGCGGGGTAGGGGCCGGTGGGTTGTGACGAAATCAGGCCGCGGGGCTGGCACGGGGAGGGGTTGTTGGGGGTTGCCCCACGTCGTGATTGTTGTCGCCTGCGTCATCGTCCGTCTTGTCATTGTCGTCGACGTCGTCGGTGAGGTAGTCAAAGGGAAGGGGAAAATTTCTCGAGGGCAGACGACGTCCTCTTCTTTGCCTTGTACGATGAGAATAAGAGGTAAGCTCTGGGCCTATTCGACTCCCCGGGTTCAGGCCTTGTTCAGGCATGCTGAACCCATCTGGACACTCAGACGGTCGCGTGGATAGACACACAACTTGGTGTGCACATCTAGGTGCCCGTAAGGGCGCCGCAGCCAAGCCGCGGTGCGCTACACACTCAAGCACCTTATACACCAAGCAGAGTTGGGGTGATTTCGAGGTGTTACCCAGCCGTCATGTAACGTGATGTGAACTTGAAAACTATCACAATCGAGGGGATTTAGGTACCTGACAACACATGCCAAATTTTATTGGGGTACGACCATTCCTTCTTGGTGAAAAAATGTCTTCAAACATGCTCAAAATCACTTTAAGGATGTTAGCTACTGCTAGCTACTGCTAGCTACTGCTAACATCTAATACGTCGGCCCGCGATTCTGACCAGACGGGTGGGGCTACAATGTTCATATTTTACATGGACATTAAGGTTATAGAAATATAGTCTCTTTTGAAAAAAAAAGTTGAAAAAGTTTGTTGGAAGGCTTCCAAATAAAGGTTTTAAAATAAGCCTTAAACACTTGGTATAAAATCAACAAGTAACCATAGTTACTTGACACTTGTTGACGGTATAAGCAGAGTTAGGCGGGAAAGTGCGATACGTAAACAAATGGCGGACATTTAAAATTTTTCTTCTTTGTGTGGAACGAGAAAAGGTGTCATTATACTCTCATAAAACAAATCAGAAACCGTCCCTGGCCTAGGCCCAGATGTAGAAAATTATTTATAATACAACAGTGTAGGTCTAAAGTTCCATTAGGCTATAGGACTAGATAAATAAATACATGTTTGACAAGCCCTAGGCCTTTCTTAGCCAACCCTAGGCCAGCACAACCTTGTTTTGACACTTCCCGCACAAATAACTAGTTTTGATTACTACAAGCCTAATGCAGATAAACAATGGTATGATAGTCCTAGGCTATTCCAAAATTTACGGCAATAATAAGCTTTTTCTTTACTTTTAATAAACTCACGAAATCTCCTGTCACTTTTAATAAAAATGTAAAACAAAATGCTTTATTTCCACATAAAATGTACATGTATATACATGGTATATTTTTAAATACCCATAGGCACGGTGCTGTACCTGTTTTAGTAGGGTTTATGGAAAGAATCTAAAATTAATTAAATAACACAATAAGATAATAAATTAGATATAAATATATACATATAAAGGTCTATACAAAAGTCTACATTAGGCATATATTAACAATTTTTTGTCATCTGACTAAACATGACTAAACTGTCATAGGCCATGTGTAAACTTAATGCATTTGACACAACACAACAGAATAAACACAAATTGTACATGTTATAATACATGCAGCATTATAATAACATAAATCAGATTACTTAGATAACAATGTGGGATAAATTAGGTAGGCCTACCAGTGTTAGGTCTAGGTTTCCTTTTTTTTTATAAATTTGATTTGATTTGATTAACTCAACCCTATAGATTGAATTCAGAGTGAGAAGTCTGTATCTTGAAGGTATTCAGCAATTGAGTAGTATGCTTTTTTTAGAAGTATACTTTTGATTTTTTGCTTAAATCTATCTAGGTTGGTTAGGTTTCTTAATGTTAATGGAAGTTTGTTAAAAAGTTTTATATGTATGTGTGATGAATTTTGTTGGGTTATTTTCTTATTATGAAAGTCTTCATGAATGTTTTCATTTTGTCTGGTGTTGTGTTGGTGAATGGCGTTATTTAACATAGCATTGTTAAAGTTTTTCTTTGTTGCCAGAAGGGACTGTAGTATGTACATACTGTAAAAGGTAAGTATTTTTTGTTTTGTAAAATGTATTTTACAGTGTGGTTTAATGTAGGTATCTTTAGATTGAACCAGGCTAAGAATATCACGTAACGCTTTTTTCTGGAGACAGAAAATTTTGTTGGCAGAAGTAGAGTTCCCCCAGAATTCGATGCCATAGCGCATGTGGGATTCAAAGTTTGCAAAATAAGTCATTTTAGCTATTTTTGTGTTTGTCTGTATTTTGACTGATTTTAATGAAAAGATTGCTGAGTTAAGCTTTTTTGCTAAATTTAAAACAATGTTGGTTCCAATTTAGGTGTTGGTCTATGGTTATGCCTAGGAATCCGGTATTTTCAGCTTGATTGATAATTGCGTTATCTTCGGTATTTTGAATAGTTGTGGTAGTGCGTGAGTGTTTGGCTGTGACATGATTGAAATTTTATAAACTTTGTTTTTAATGAGTTTAGTATGAGTTCATTGTCTTTAAACCATATAGTGGCAATTTTTACCTTTTCTTCCGACTTTAGGAAGACAGCATCATTTGAAATGTCTTTAACTACAAAGATAGTGTTGTCTGCGAACATTTCATACTCTAGTATGTTCACAGGTAGGTCATTCATGAATACAATGAAAAAGAGTGGTCCCAGAATTGAGCCTTGAGGTACTCCACTAGTAATTTGTTCTGGATCCGAGAGGTATTTACTATCTTTATTGTTGTCACAGACAGCAGAAATTTAAACCTGCTGCATTTTGCCTTCTAGATATGATTTTATAAGTTTAAGTGGAATTTCCCTTATCCCATGATATTCTACTTTTTTGTAGGAGAATTCTGTGGGATATGCAATCAAACGCTTTAGATAGGTCACAGAATATTCCTATAGTCTGCTTACCATTTTCTAAGCCATCAATTATAATTTTAATAGTATTTTCTATTGTTTTCATGGTTGACCGTTTTTTTCTAAAGCCATTTTGATGGTCGGATAGAATATTGTTTTTGTCAAAGAAGGATATCAATCTATCATAGATAATTTTTTCAATAATTTTAGAAAATGCTGGTAGCAAAGAGATGGGTCTATAACTGTCAACACAACTTTTTTCTCCCTTCTTGTGAATAGGAATAATCTTTGCAATTTTTAATTTGTTTGGAAAACATCCCGTCTCCAAACATGTGTTATATATGTGTGCTAGGGGAGTAACTATGTTATGTATGCATTTTTTAATGAGTGAAAATGGAATATTGTCCATTCCACATGAGTGTTTGTTTTTCATTTGGGAAACAAGTTTTATTATTTCAGTTTCTATTGTGGGGGTTAGGTATATTGAATGTGTTGGAGATGAATCTGTCTTTACTAGGTGCTTAAAGAAATCTCTGGGATTATTACTTTGATTTTGGCTAAGTGGAGCAGTTAGTTTACTGGCTGATGTGGCAAAACTATGATTGAAAATGTTTGATATTTCTTGTTGATTTGTGATTTTATGTTTGTCAGGAGTCATCAATAACATGTTATGGCTTGGTTTTGAATTGACACCTTTTTTTGAATGATTTATAATTTCCCATATTTTTTTAGTTTTATTATTACTATTCGAAATATTATTGTTAATTTCTAGATTTTTTGCTGCAATTAGTATTTTTTTGTATATTTTTTGTAATTTTTGTATAGGTCATTTGTAAATGTGTTTTGATAGTGATTGTTTCATAGATAGAAGAATTTTTAAGTTTTTTCTGGATGTATCTATTCCCCTTTGTTATCCATGGTTGTTTAATAAATTTTTGTTTAATTTTAAACGTTTTTTCAGGAAAGCATTGATCGAAGATTTCAGTAAATTGTTCTATGAATACATTATATTTATCCGATGAGGTTTCCGCTTTATACACATTTTCCCAATTTACCTCTAAAGTTGTTCATTAAATGCATCTATACTTATATCCTTAAATTTCCTTCTTGTAACTGTTTTTGGTTTAATATCACCAGACACCTTTTCTATTGTGATTTGCTGTCCGAAGTGATCTGATAAGCATTTTGCATTACCTTTGTAGTGAATGTATTTGATGGTAGGTCTGTTGCAATATTGTCAATAATTGTGGCGGTTTTGTGATGCTGATCAAAGCGTGTTGTTTCAGTTATTGTGAATTTAAGGTTAAACGATTGCATTAGATCATCTATTTTATTTCTGTTTTATTGTATTTTTTTTAAAAGTCAGTATTAAAGTCACCAAGTATGACTATTTTTTTCTTTTCTTTTATCAGTTTTTGAAGTAATTTCGTGTAGTCTGTCAATGAATATGTCTATTTTACCAGATGGAGCTCTGTAGAGTGTGAGTACGATTAAGCGTTCCTTTTTTACGATCCTTTACCTAGATTGATTTCAATTCCTGTTATTTCAAGATCTTTTTCTGTGCTTATAGAATTGATTTCTGGTCTTGTTATTATGCTGTTATTGTTTATTTTATTATTTACATAAATAGCTACTCCACCCCTTAGATATTTGATCTGCAGAAGGCATTTACTTTAGTGTAATTACATATTTGTGCTGAATCTATTTCGTCATTTTTTAACCAGTGTTCAGAAACATAAAGTATATTGATTTCTTCATTTTTTCATGTAGCAGTCATTTAGGAAGACTTCTAAACCATTTATTGAGCTGACTAGTCCTTGCATATTTTGGTGCTTTAATCTAATACTGTTAGTTGAGGATTTTTTTGATGGTGGGGTGTAGATGGTTTTGTAGGCATAGGCCTATAGTTATATTTATTGAAATAGTATGTTCATCATCTAAATTGGTCAATTGACTTGTTTTTATTTTGGGATTTTCTAATCAGAGGCATTCTTGAGTTGGTGAACTGTTGGGCACTGTTTATAATATGTTTAGTGAGGCAACTGTTCGGGAGAAATTTTGTAATTTAATTGATTTTATAGAATTTGTATCTGATAAGTTTAGATTGTTAGTTTCTACAGTTTGGGTCTTGATTTTTTTTGGGTGGGGATCCGAAAAGGAATGTATTTAGGCCTATGCAATGATTTTGTTGTTCTATTTGGTTGCATACGAATAGGCTGATGGCTTCTATACTTAGCAACTCTGCTGTTTGTTGGTGGAGGTCTTGATGTGTTCTTCTCCTCTTCTTGTGGTGACGAGAGAGCCGGTACTTGAAACATTGTGGCGTCTGGAGAAATCGTGGGACCTGGGATCGGGCTCGTTGTGGCATCTGTGATTCGAGATGTCTTGGTCGTTGCAAAAGTGAACGCTGTGTCAGCTGCGTCTTTAGGTATCATACCAGTAGTCGAATCTTGAGTCTTTGTCGTATGTGGAGATGTCGTCGCACTCGGGACTAGGCTCATTTTGGCATTTGTGATTTGAGATCTCGTGGTCGTTTCGACTAGGAAAGTTTTGTCAACTGCATTTTTAGGTAAGGTAGCAGCAGTTCGTAGGATTACCGGAACCAAGTTTTGGGCCATAATAGACGGTGATGGGATATTCCCTGCTTGGCTGTTGACAACGTCATACATTTCACCAAGTTTTATTTCCCTAGGTCTAATGCAGGGAGTTGAATCTTCATTACTTATGCTCCTGTCTAGCAATTTTTCATCTATGGAGGTATGTGGGTGAGTTTGATATAAAGCTTTGTCTTCTTTTCTTTCACATATCTCATTTGCTATCAGTTGGCTATTTTCACCTTCTCGCTCAGGTTTTAGGTGCTGCCCTTGTTTGGTGAAGTGTTTCCTTTCAAGATTCTTTACAGAAATCACCGATACCCCTAAAGTATTTCTTAGGAGGTACTGGATTGAACTATTTATTTTATCAATCATGTTATTTATTTCTGTTAGTTTCTTGTTATCAGTATAATCATATCTGTTTAATACTTCCAAGACAATTATTTTTGGGCGGCATCGGTACTGGTTGTGTCTGAGTGTTCGAAGTGCATTTTTTTATGTTGTTTCTGTCTCCCTCTATATCATTTGAACCGCTATAATAAGTATGGTGTCATTTACTGAGAGTTTTCCCATTTCATTTTCAAATCCTTGCATCACTTGGAGGGCACCTGCCCCTGGCTTGATCATGGCATCAATTGATACCTTGTTGCTAGTCATTTTATTTGTTTCCAGTTCCTTCGTTATGAGGGAGGATAGGAACCTGCCATGACTGTCTGCTAGTATTGATAGCTTTCGTTTAGTATTGACCTCAGACTGAGCCGCATTTCCAGAAGGAAAGATAGAAATATGCCTAGGCTTACCTGGTCTTGGGATGGTGGACGAGTTTGTATAATAGGTGTTCACTATTGGTAAAGCAATTGATGGTATGGCATAGCATGTGGCATTTGAGTGGAGAGGAGTAGAGTAAAGTGTTGCCTCGTGCTGCGCTCTACTGCTAGCGGAGCGTATCTCATTGGCAGTGATATCGGTGCTACCACCTATCGCGTCAGATTTTTTAATTTGCGGTACGTTTGCAAGGCCGTGGGTTCCATTTGTGATTTTAAGGTTATTGTAATTTAATAGGCTAGTTAGAGCATCCTTTTGGATTGAGAGTTCAGTTATTATTTCACTTAACTGGTTTGTGATGCTTACTTGAAACTCAGTAAAGTTTGGAGCACAGCGGCTTGTAGGTGCTTGACTGCTAGGTCTCTCGATGCCCGCGTTGCAGCTCTGTAGGTCTAAGCGTGATCCGCCCAGGCCTGCGTAGTTTACGATAGTGTTGTTTAGGCCTACTTGGCATGAAGTCGAGTTCTTACTTTGTACTTTATTCTCATTATTGTATAATAGTTGATCGCTCACTGCATTAACACTTAAGTTTGGTTGTTTATTTTTACTTTTACTTGACAGATTTTTGTTGTAAAAAACACGAGAGATGATCTTGATAATATGGTCTCGCGTGTCGGCCATATTTCTGGACTGTTTTCCGTTAGTCACCACGCAAGTGACATAAAGACTTCCTATTTTCTTCCCAATGAGATCTACAACAAGATTTATATATCCTTACCTTCGTGGTATTTCACTTAGTATACTCGTACAACTAATATCACTTAATTTGAAAACTGCGGCCCGATGATCACTGTTAAACAATTTATTTATTTGCTGAGAAATAAAAAGCGTCGTTCATTAGCCACTGCCTTCTTATCATATTATCATTCTGATTATCTGATGATTTACATGGCTGTGGGTCAAGGCCGTCTAGATATATCGCTTCCCTCGTGTGGGTGCAGTGAAATAGGTGTAAAATTACATTAGTTGTGCGTTTGTTGTTACATGGGAAAGTTTTAATAGGATGTGAGTTGCCTAGACTTAACCAGTCCTTATACCGTCGTTATACCATGGTTATACCACCTATACCCAGGATGTACATGAATCCGGGCCTAGATATTTTACATCCTATTGTTATTGCTAATACCATAAAAATTAAATCAACTTTGATAAAAATATTATATTTTAACAAATAATTTTGTAATGGAACTTGAAAAAGTAATAAGATCACACACATAACAAAAACTTGTAGAAATACAGCCAAACCTTACACACTCAAAAGGAATGAGATCTAAAAAAAGGGCCAAGCTCATCTACCCTTCCACATTTGCGCATTCTTAATTCATAAACGTACAGTGTCCCATAACAGCATCCTCGAAAAGCTTGGCAAAATAGAATTTGCATGTTTACGTTTAAATTAATTACAAAAAAAGAACTTGGATAAACTACTACGTTAAATTAATAATCGCAAATTCTATTTTGCCAAGCTTTTCGAGGATGCTGTTATGGGACACTGTACGTTTATGAATTAAGAATGCGCAAATGTGGAAGGGTAGATGAGCTTGGCCCTTTTTTTAGATCTCATTCCTTTTGAGTGTGTAAGGTTTGGCTGTATTTCTACAAGTTTTTGTTATGTGTGTTATGTATACTGCCACTACAAGCATTAAAACCGTATAGTAAGGCATGGGGAGGGGTTGTCATTCCTTTTAATTTTATGCTTCAGTGCATAGCAACAAAAATAAGATTAACATATTATATTGCATCTTTATTGCAAGTGTAGCTATGGTGAAAACAAATATTATGATCATCCTTTATTCATTTTAGGGTTAGGCCTATTACTAATATTAAAGTGTGCCAGGAACTAGATTAGTAATACTTTGTATACACATTTAAAAACATGTATTGATATCTAGTTCTTCAGTAACCAATACAAAAATATTAAATACACAAGAACAATCAATACAAATACGTAGGCTAGTGATAATACGAGTACCTTTGAGCATGTCTGTCAAGATAATAATATAATAATGACATGTTTATGTTTTGTTTAGAGCAAAGCAGTCACTTGTCTCCCCATTTACCGCCTTCTTTAATGTATTTTAATTGTTTTGGCGTCCAGATGGCCGTGGTAATGTAACTCCAATGCCGCCAGGATCGCTGTTGTTAGTTGTCTCCCGTTTTACAGCCCTCTTTCCTGTATTAAACGTAGTGTTATATTACGGTATTTGCTTAGACCTGATTTTTCATGGTTCCAGCTTTTCATTGGGATCTCTCTCAACCTGAGAAAAGGTTATTTCCCAGATGTGACACATGTGATGTGCCTTTAACTGTACATCATATGCTAGCAGAATGTACAGTCAGGGTCATATATAAATCAAGAGGTCTGAAAGATACCTCTTTCACCGACATCTCGTGGTCAACTCTTGGTGTCATTATTTATATCGCCCTGTGAACTGCATTATCGACATAAATAAGAAACATGGCTGATAATGTCAAAGGAAAATTCTCTATTCACCAGAGAAACTATCAAGCCTAGAAGAAATATAACATGGAACGTAAAGAGAGCATTATATATCGATACCTTGGCCTAGGCATAGCATTAAGACTATGCCTTTCTTCTTATATTTGCCTTAGTTTCTAGCTTATTTCAAATAATTCTATCTTAGCTGTCAAGTCTTATTTGCAAACCACCAAAGTTTGTTTTATGCTTTTGTTTTGATAAAATTGTATATTTCTGCTGACTGCCTTCTAGATATTGACTATTTTGTTGACCAAGAGTCTTTCAAAGCCTCCTAAATAATATTAATAACATCAAATAGTCTAGGGAACTTCCATCGATCGATAATGCAGTTCACAGGGCGATATAAATAATGGCACCAAGAGTTGACCACGAGATGTCGGTGAAAGAGGTATCTTTCAGACCTCTTGATTTATATATGACCCTGACTGTACCAAATATGATGCATTGCGCACACAATTTGATATCCCTTAATCATATGAAGAACTTCTATTATATTATAACGGCGACAAACTTTCTTGATTTCTCATCCAAAGTAATCTACTAGGAAAACGCTTAAGTCCCGCCGCGTTGTTGGATGAGCGTAATTGGTGCATTGAGCTGCCTTGTGTTATGCGGATTTTCTGTTGTTCTGTGAAAAAATCATTTCTTAATTGAAGATTTTTTAAAATTAAATTGAATTAAATTAAATCAAAAATTAACTTATTTTTTTAATTTTTTTTTAATAAATCGTAATTTAAAAAAAGGAAAAAATCTTAATATTGAAATTTTCATAAGAAATAATTATTTGATTGCGCACATATTTTAAACGAATATATTAATTTATAAAATTAAGGTTCTGTGAAAAAATCATTACAATAGGGTTCAGCATGTAGGTGTTATAAGTCAAATAATTGTTTTAAAAAAGAAAAAAATGTTAAATTTCGATTTTCACGAGAAATAGTTTTTTGATTGCGCTAAAATTTCACAGGAATACCTAAATTTATAAAATTAAGGTTCTGTGAAAAAATCATTACAATCGGATAAAGCATGTAGGTGTTAGAAGTCGAAGAAATTTTTTAAAAACGAAAAAAATCGTAAAATTGCGATTTTCATAAGAAATAATTTTTTGATTGCGTTTGAAAACGTGGCAGTTCTTGGTTCAGAGATTTCGAAGGCCTCCATAAAATTTCATCGCAATTGGAGTATCGGTTTAGCCGGAATCGTGTTAACAGACACACAAAAATACAGAAAAAAAAGAAAAAAAAGAAAAAAAACATTCCGGATTTTTTTCTCCAGTGTAGTGAAATGGAATCTTCGCTTCGCTCGCTACGCTCGCTACGCTCATCCAATTAAACAAACAAAATTTGATTCACATCATACACATTTCTTTATTTTTTTTTCATTCACATAAATAACTTTTGTTTTGCTATTACTATCATCATCATCATTTTATTTTGTTACATATACACTTAGAAAAAAATCTAATCATCAAACTCATCTCATCAACTTCTAGTATCACAGGCGGCGCAATATGACCTAACCGGTTGAAGCGCCCTAGTTTCTCACGTCGTCGTCAAACATTTGTATCGATGTCGCCTACGTAATTTTTGCCCACCCAATCGGCCATGATAGTCTGTATTACGTCATCTGAAACTCTGGTATAACATGTGGTACATGGCTGATGAGTGATGCCATTGAACACAGCTGTTCATTACATTTATTAAAGGAGAAGAGTTGCCAACTAATAATATGATAATTAAACAGGGCATTATCTGGAAGAAAGGTTCAAGACATCTTTCATTTAATTTATCATTTTAATTTCTTGGGAAAATAGCCTGTCAAGGGGTTTCCATCACCCGTCGAATAAGCGTCGCGTCTGTTTTATATCATCGTCTTGGTAGAAACGCAACGAGTGGATTGGAAGAGGTTATATCCTGTACTTGGGTAGATTTAATAATATGTGAGGAACGAAGTTTTATTTCGTTTTCTAAACTGTCTTTGCCAATTTGTTTGAAGATTTACAAACGTTGTGTGGGTTTCTTTATAATCTTCTTGAGATACTTTGTGAGATGAAAGTTTGAAGAATTAAATGTTATTAGAACTGACAGAGGTTGGTCATGTGTAAAGCGAGTGACTGATTTGTAAGGTCGTTGGTTCGATGTTCGCCAGCGGCAATCTAGATCTACTTCACACTTTGAAAAATGCTATGATTAACGTACTTAAAATCGTCAAAAATTTGTTAATACTGAATACTACCGGTGGCATTATCAATTTTAATATAATTTCCAAATAGGTTTATATATTTTTTCTGACAATCAATATATTTTTATTAATTCGTTCTATTAGGGTATTACCATCTTTACACTTATTGCGAATCAACGCATTTAATAGCAACAAACGTTAAAAGTTAATATCGTAGCTATATTAAAAATGCCAATGCTATTATATTTTCGCGTTAGTATGCCCAGTAGCATTGAAACATTTGCAGTAAAAGTAAGCAAAATGTATTATTTCTCGATAACTTAAGGATGGCTAAGTATAGAGTGAGTTATACTTATGATAATAACTTTGTGGTACTTAACTTTGCGATAGATATCGTCAGAGAAGTCAGTTTCCCCGGTGTTTAGCAAGAAAAGTGCTCACGACGCGGCCCGAGGCTCCGAGTAGAGTACTAACTCACAGCGATCCACCAAGTGTTTGCCGATATCGAATGAATGTCCCTAGTAATAATCGCCATTCCGATAGATTATTGGTATTTGATTGCGCGCCGAGTCCGCGGGCGAGTTAATAAGTCTTTGTTATCTGTGCGCACACATTGGGTTTGTGGGGTCGCTCAGCGAGGCCGTTGCGCTGCGGGTGGTAGGCGGCGATACCGGGAACTACTGAGCACGCGGCCAGGGATCGAACCACGGACCATATTTTTTTATCTAAAGTCTTTTTTTTCTTTCTGTAATAAAAACTGATTTTCGAATGAGGACAGCACATAATAGTACTTACATTACTTAAATTGTAGGTGTTAAAGCCAAATATTAATACAATAATATGTAAAAATAAATGTCATAATAACACTCCTCAATAATTGTATGTGATATTTATTTATAATGTTATATGCCGTCCGCGGTGGCAAATACGATTAAGGCGCTAATTCGAAGAGTATGGCTCTATGAGGACGTGGGTTCGAATTTTGCATAAAGCATGGGTGTTTTATAATCGTCCTCCAACGTAATCAATCACCACTCTAATAGCTTTTTGTGAATTAATAGATACAATAAGAAACAAAAATCAACATCATTAAATTAAATATGACACAAATAAATATTATTGTTCGTCTTCAAATCCCTTTTTAAGCGTAAATGACTATTTTGTCCTTCCCTTTTAAGTGAACAACCAACCTTGTACCCAGTCTTGGTCTAAACCTCTCAAAATATTTGTTTTTCCAAGTCTCCAAATATTGATCACCAAGTCAATCAAGTCTTAAAACCCTCAGTATGTCTTTCTTCCAGGAAACGCTTATAATCCTGATAATCCTCAGGGAATTATTTTCATATCTCCAGCAAGTGTTTAGTTCTGCTCTAGGTAAACACAGAGAGTGCCAGGCTTCATTAGCCACCGCTCGCAGCGCCGCGCGGCTAAATCCGCAACCAATGAGCCAATAATAGCGGACCGTGATCGGTTAAGACGCGGTTCGGGAAGCCGATAGAGATACTGCGCGGATAGTCGTTAGTTAGTTATACACACGGCTGTTTGTAGGTGGGAGGTTAATCATTGGTGGTTCAATTAAATGGAGTTCGGCTTCTACGAGATATTCGTGTGTGTACCCCGTCTAGGCCCGGGGTAGAGTGTGACCAGAGCATGGCTCTGCTAATCGTAAGAGCGATTCAAGAAAAAAGTCTACCTCGCAAACATCTGCTAGTAAAAAGGGTAGTATTACTCCCCGAATCTAGAGGCGAGCTCTGGTCGGCAATGACAAAGACGATGACGACCGCGACGTGAGAGTCCCCCCTTCCTCCCCCTACCCATGGCTAGTTCTGACCAGCATTGGCCCCCCTCCCCACATCCCCTAGGCTAGAGTGCATTATAACCTAAAGGTTGACGCGTCCTTATCCAAAAAAAAATAAAATCATCAAACACACCATTAACTCATCTCATCAACTTTCAATATCACAGGCGGCGCAATATGACCTAACCGGTTGAAGCGCCTTAGTTTCTCACGTCGTTGCTTAATATTCAATTAAACAACGACACATTTACTCTTGCTTTCAATTAATTATGTTATTAAGATAACTTTATAGCCAAGGATACTATAATATTATACTTAGTGTAACAATCGTAATGTAACGTTTTTATTCATTAAATTTTGTTTTTAATATTTACAATTTCATACGATTTATCTTTTGCAATTGTTAAACATATTCTGGAAAAACCTTTATCTGATATGTTCGAGTTCTTAATTAATATTGAAAGACATAAATAGATAAGCAATATTTTGTGATAATAATGTACAGGATTTCATCTTCATTTGAACATTTATGAATTGCTATCAAAGTGGGTAACATTAAACAGGAAACTCACTTCAGCGAGCGGTTTATTTGGTGTGTGAAGTGTTACTTTCACATTTGCAACTTTTCTATGGCATCATTCGTTATCTGTAACGAACGGGCTCAGGTCTTGGCACGGAAAGCGCTGAGATACTCGGGGTGTCCAGACAAAAAACATTTTAAATCTCCATTGCGTTTTTTCTAAACGCTGTCTGATGTAGTACCGGTTCAAATAGTCTGCGAGGTTATATTTTAAATCGTGGTCTCTGAAGGTATTCATGACCTCATGGAAAATAACCAAAGTTGACTTCATTTCTTTTGATTGCTACCATTACCACCTCTTTCATGTGCACACTTAATACGTAACGATTACGTAACGATTTCTCAAATTTAAATAATTTATTTTTGGATCATATTATTCTATCCTGTCTGGGCCCGGGGTAGAGTGTGGCCCAGAGCATGGCTCTGCTAATCTTACAAGGCGATTCAAGAGTAAAAGTCTTCCTCGCAAACTTCATCTAGTAAGAGGGGAGTATATTACTCCCCGAAACTAGAGGCGAGCTCTGGCAATCGTCGTCAGGGACACCTCCCCCTTCACTTGACGACCTCTTCGACGACGATGACAATGACACAACTTACGATGACAAAGACGATGACGACCGCGACGTGAGAAACCCCCCTTTCTCCCCTTACCCGTGGCTAGTTCTGACCAGCATGGGCCCCTTCACCCCATATCCCCTAGGCTAGAGTGGTGCATTATGACCTAACGGTTGACGCGTCCTTAATCCATAATAAACCAAAAGGAGTATATTTTGGAAAATGGGCTTAGCAAATAAGATCTTCACTATCGTGATTAAAGTTTTTTTGTAAACGATTGATTTATTATTTATTATAAATACTCAACAGAATACAAATTCCAAAAGTGTGATTTGATTTGATTTTATAAAATAGATTATTCATTTTGCATTTTTTATTCATTATCCATGATTTTATGTAGTTATTTCTGACGTTTCGTAAAAATGCATTTGTTCAATGTTGTTTCTGCCTGGACAAAAAGTCTAACTCTGATGTTTCTCTTGTTACAGGTAAGCACGCTGTTCCTTTATGAGGTTTCAAGTCTGAACAGGTAGTGGTGAGTAGAAAATAAAACTATACAAAAGAAAAAATATATAATGCCAAACAAATTGGAAGTAGAGAAAACGCCGAGTGCAGAAATTGGTTAAGTGGTAATGTATCATCTCTGTTTTGGAAACCCGGATAATTAGAAATCATAACATTTTAAAATAAATTTGGCTGGCAAGATTGTGCTTAGTTGGATGATATCATCGTCAACTGAGATGTTGGATAAAAATTTAGTATTATTTCGTTTTATGCAAGAAAGAGCCCGTTACAGAAAAAAGCTATCCTTTAAATAACGAATTTTAAGCCCCTTTGCAAAGATTTCACCTATGTTGCCTCTAAACATTTTCAAGTAATTTCGTAACCAACACTTTAAAATCGAAGTTAATTAGATAATAAATCCTCTCTTATGACACTCTCTTACTATGTAGTTCTATTTCTTTAATTCATTTATTTCCATTCACATAAATAACTTTTGTTTTGCTAGGACTATTATCATCATCGTTTTATTTTGTTATATATTATACACCTAGAAAACAATATAATCATCAAACACACCATTAACTCATCACACCAACTTTCAATATCACAGGCGGCGCAATATGACCCAATCGGTTGAAGCGCCCTATAGTTTCTCACGTCGTCGATGATTTGATATTAGCGACGCATTATCCCGGTGCTCAGTATATGGGGGTGGTAGAGGGGGGCGTGGGGAGTTGGGTTACAATCGTCAATACTACTCTTAATAATTAATAGGGCGCCACTTTGTTTTGTCACTCGTCCCCGTCTGCAGGCGTTACAAACAAGAAATATAAGCCTGGGGTCGGAAGTAAGATAACAGAGGGGCAACCCAGCAAGATGTGCTTGTGAAATACATAGAAATTTAAATATATAAAGCCTCCCACCAATTAAAAACCAGAAATATAAACAATATGTTAGAACTCGTGAACAAACAGATCTCCAAGTTCAAACATCAAAAGATTCACAAGGTCTCATCTGCCTGCCCAAACAAGTAGCATAATCACGCTTGGCTATATGAAAACCACGAAACCCAAGTTAGCCTAATTACATAAAAAAAAAATTATACAGTTAGGTTAAGTTTAAATTTATTAGACGCCCCTCAAACCAGTTCAGGTAAATTACTCCAAAGTTATTCGGCACTCTCAAGCCGGGGCCCGTGGATAACCACGTACAACTTCAGTAGTTCTTGTACCCCAAAACAGATCGGGCTCATGCCGGCCTACGCGAGGGTATGAACAATTCTTCACGAAAGTTTGTACAGTAAGTTACTTACATCTCGTCCGGTAAATATTAAACACGTTACCAGAAGTCCTCACAGAGTCGGTTGCCCAAGGTACCAATCTCGATCCGGCTGGAAGAGGTCGCGGGAGCGATGGGTACACGGTGCACTGTCATATCGTCCAGGGTCTCCACAAGGTCCCACTGGTTGCGAAACTAATTAAAGACTCCAACGTCCAAACGTTCTAGTCGGGGGGTTATGGATTCGCACGCGCGACACAGTTCCACATTCCCAAAAGTTTCAGGTCTCACAGATAGAGGGCTCAACCACTAACAATGTTTAAAAATCAAATAACATGGCCTATCCTGCATACAGCAGTCGCACGGAGATCCACCCTAGACAACAGCCTGACCAACAGTGACTCGCAACATTCACGGTGTCCTCCCTTTACCAGCAAAACCGCATTGATGACTTCACTAGGTACTTTAGAATATAATAACAGTATTATTATGGTATGACTATGAAAATAACAGTACAGAATACACAGAAAAACAGTCAAGTTACATGTTCAAAGGTCAGAGAAGTTGATATGAGATGGTTCATGGGCGAGGATGAAAAGAGAGAGAGAGAGAGAGAGAGAGAGAGAGAGAGAAAAGGTAGACTGGTCTGGGAGGTGTGCATCTGGGGCTTGCGCGCGTGGGCTGGTAATTGCTGTTGATTGTGATGAAAGTGATTCATGGACTTTTTACACTCCCTCCTCCTTCGGATATTAGACCCTGTCTAATCAAAGTCTTTTTCAGCGTCTTTAAAAATTTTCAAATCTTTTATGTGCCATCGGCCTATGGACTTTCCTCTGTCATTTTCTAAGTCATACACCAACGGTGATATCTTCTTACGTACAGTGAAGGGTCCTACATATTTTGGCGCAAGTTTGCTGGTGTAAAAGTTGGCTGCGTCGGATTGAGAAAAATTTTTACGCCAAACTTTCCTCCTTTTTGCGAATTCTACCGGCCTTCGACGTAGGTTGTAAACCTTTTTATTTGTCTCATAGGCTCTCTTTTCAGTCGAGCGTAACATCTTGGTTAACGCTTCCGAGGGTCTTAAACTTATTGGTTACCTGATCTCGGGAAACCCAAAAAGTCAGTTCTAGTTTCTTGGTCGACCTCCCCAAAATGTCTTCCAGAAAGTTGTACTTCTCGGCCAAAATTCAGGAAATTTGGCGTGAAGCCAGTCACTTCAGGTTGGGGCGGATCTTAAAGCAAAACCTAGCTCGTGCAAATGTTTATCCCAGGGGCGATGGTTAGCATTCACATAACTGGCTATCATGGTTTTCATCACTCGATTCATTTCTCTCGGTGGGGTTTACTTGCGGGTGATAGTGGGGGTTGTAGATGGCTCTTGATTCATACTTCTTTAGGAGTTCTTGAAACTCCTTACAAATATACTGTGTTCCGTTGTCGCATCGGACTAGTTGTGGTGCTCCATACATGAGGATTACGTCTTCTTCAAGGTGTTTTACTACCGATTTCGCTGTTGCTTGACGTAAGGGAAACATAAAGGAGAACTTCGTAAAATAGTCGGACACAAACTAACAGATAGCGATTTTTTTTGGTCGATCTTGGAAGGGCCCCATCAGATCTGTCAAAATCATTGCCAAGGCTTGTCAATCTCAATCTCCTTCCCCATAAGACCACCGGGTTTTTTCTGTTAAAACCTTTACTGCACACAGGTTTGACACTTACTTTAACGTATTTTTTGATATGGGGTCTCTTTTTGGGCCAATAGTACGTTTGGGATGCTCGCTTCCAAGTCTTAAAGCTTCCTAGATGGCCTGCAGTGGCGGCATCATGGCATTCTTTTAATATCTTTTTTCGTTTACCTTTGGACAACTATTCTCCACGTACTCTCTTCGTGACTTTCTCGACGATTGTCCAGTATTTTGTAGATTTGAAATCGCTCTACTCTCCAGGAGGGATACTTCTGAGGGTTTTTCTTTACTTGATACAGCATCCCAGAGTACCACTTATCTCGGCTTTTTTCAGAGACAGTGATTAGGCCCAATTTCCTCGGGTGCAGGAGCCACTGCTCGTGACAGGGATCTGGCAACAACATGTTCGGTTCCTTTTCGGTAAACTATCTTAAAATCATTTTGCTGAAATAATGGCCCAACGAGCCAACCTTCCGGGGGTCACGTAGGTTATGTAGCCATAAAAGGGAATGGTGGTCGGTTATTACCGTGAAAGTACTTCCTTCTAAATAGGGACGCATCTTTCTCTATAGACCATTTTACCGCCAGGAAACTCTTTCTCTGTGACCGTGAAGTTTCTTTCTGCTTTAGTGAGAGAACGACTGTAATAGGCAAAAAACCTTTTCTCCCTCTTCAAATTGCTGAGATAATACACTGCCAATACCGTAGGGGGATGCGTCAGCTGTACGATAAATGGCAGATTTAAAATCTGGACAAGTGAGGATTGGGGCTGAAACAAGAAATTTCTTTGACAGAACAAAAGGCAGCCTCTGCTTGGGAGGTCCACTCCCATGTTACATTCTTCTTTGTCAGTGCATGTAACGGTGACATCGTAATGGCGTATTTTGGGAATAAAACGACGGTACCATGATGTCATTCCCACAATCGTTTCAAAAGCCTTTTTTATTGGTAGGAGCAGGATAATTTACTATGCATTCTACCTTTTCCGGGGTCGACATGTAGCCCCCGTTTGATTGACCACATATCCTGGGTACTTAAGTTCATAAAGGGACAGAATTTGCATTTATCCGTATTTACGGTTGGGCCCTGCGTACCGCAAACGCAAAAAGATTTCCTTGAGCACGCGCAAGTGTTCCTCAAAAGTAGGTGTTATAATAATGAAATCATCCAAATAGATGAAAACGTAGGGTTCCAGGTCGGTTCCTACTATACTGTCGACTAGTCGCTGCCGGGGTCGCGGGCATTGTGTAGACCAAAAGGTAGGCGTAAAAAATGGAAAAAACCTTTTACCCGGAATGGTAAAAGCTGTCTTTTCCCTCTAGAAGATTTCTCCAGGGGTACCTGCAGTAAGCACTTTTTAAATCCAATGTGGATGGGTTTATTTGGCTCCTCGTAGTCTGTCCAAGATACTATTCACGTATGGAAGAGGATACGCGTCTCTTACAGCCCACTTCGTTTAATTTTCCTAAATCAACGACAAAACGGTGCCCACCATCCTTCTTCTTGACCAAATTTAAAATCGGAGAAGACCACGGACTACTAGACTTTTCAATTACTCCTAAACGGAGCATCTCGTAAACTTCTTCATGAATTGTCTTCAGCACTATTGGGGACCGGATAGTAATGTTGTTTTATAGTACTGCACTTCCTGTGTCAATCCGATGTTCTACTAAATTAGTGAAACCCAAAGAGAATTTCCCGATTGGTTAAAACATATTCTTTCCTGAATGCATTAAGAGCAGCTTCGTTATTTTTTGTAAGTAGCCAAAGCAACCGGTTCAGCTTCAGCACCATATGGTACGGTTTCACGGTTGGCAAAAGTCCAGGTATTTGAGGTGATATCGGGGAAAAATGTTCATTTTGCGCCAAAAATCGATTCCGAGAATCAGGGGGGGTGGGGACTTCTAACATACCAGAACAGGTAGTAAGCATACATGTCCTTCGAGCGTGAAGGGAACGTCAACAATGAAAACTACTGGGGTTGTCCTTCCATTGGCAACACTAACTCCAGGGTACTTTACTTGTAGGTAGCGAAGTTTTGATAATATGTCCCAGCCCTGCTTCCCTAAAATCGTTCTGTTGGCACCTGAATCCAGTATCCCTTCATCTTAATGCCATAGATTTGAACAGTAAGGTAGGCTCTGTCGTCACGACCAGGTTTTCTTGGATAAATATAATCAAGACGGGTCTTGTTTGCGTTTTTTTGAACAATTTCCAACCAAATTTTTTCCCCTCCTGCGAGGTCCGTTTCAAGAGGGCATCCCACCCGCATCATTGATGTCCTCCCATTTCGTTTTCCCCGGGTTTGTTACATCTCACACATCTATACCTAAACAACATTTGGGTTCCCGCATCCATAGCAAAAACGTCCGCCTCGCGGTTTTAGGGCAGGAACGGAAGGAATGTCCTTCCCTTTGCACAATTCCCAAAACAAAGACCTCAAACCAGTTACTCGGTTCCCTGGAATTTGGTACCATTGTCGACGGGAATAGGTGCGGCGCTGTCAACAGAGTGTTGTATTTCCTGGGACGGTTCCCCTTGTAAGCCAAGTCCGGTTCTAGGAGGTAACGATTAGCTGTCGGAGGTCGAAAAACGGTCCCCTTCGCCAGCGGCTTTGTTTAGCTTACGTCCTAGGCGCAGAAGTTTCGTCCACCGACGAAATGTCCTGTAAAAATTAAACGGTCGCTGTAGAAAGGAGCAATATTTCTTATCAGCAATCGCAACTTCTCCCTCTCTGGCATCCGGGGTCGGTAGGCGACGGAATAAGTTCTCCATCGTGGGAACATAAATACCAAGCGTTCCTCCTCTCCTTGGGGTGCGGGATTTAATCTCATTTTAAAAAGTCCTCTCATAATCAAAGGGTAAGAATTCTCTCTAAGTAAGGTGATGAGTCACGCCAAGAATGGACCCTATTTTTATTGCTCTGAACCATATGAGTGCAGAACCTTGAAAAAGATCAATGGCAGAAACCAAAAGGGCTTCTCTGGGTACATGTCTCGCATCGCATAGGTCTTCTACTCTCTCTATGAACGCATTTACACTAAGTCCTTGACATCTTCTGTGAATTAATATTCCACTGTGAAACAGGTACTTGTGTTCTATGCACATGTTGAATACTATTATTTGCTCTCTCAATTACTGGGTTCATAAAATTTTCTTTAGTCCCTACAGAGGTTTGGTCGCGCAACAGGGAATTAAATTGATTGACCAGTTTATCAGTAGGGGCGTCCCAATCATTGTCAGTGGTAAAAGCAGTGGACCTAAATTTTAAACTGGTCGGTAGGCCTTATCAGTGACTTCGTCCTCTCTATTGTCGGGAACTGGCAAAATCGGGGTACTTTGCTCTTCTAATTCTCCATAAACACAAAAAAATTTCCTTCAATATATGTGAGCGTTCCTCATAACTTCAGGTTCCTCACTCTGTATAAAGCTCTGTCCTCCCTAACAAGTGACACAGCTTAGTATCGATTTTACGATAATCTTAGTCTAGTTTTGCTCCTGCAAAGGTTTCAATCAAAATTTTTATTTCGGTCATTTTATTAACAATCATTCCTAATTCTGTTTGAATGTTTGCTGGCGATATCGGGCCCAATCATTACCCTTTCCGTTTTTTTCTAACTTCAATACGCGTCTCAAACATTTTCGCATATCTTCCACAGAAGAAATAAACGGTTATCCCTCTCACGTTAAGTTCATATTCTAATTCTCCTTAGCTAGACGATTTATCTCCATGATGAAAAAAAGCAATTGACAATTTCTTAAATAATCCAAAAAAAAAGAAGTTTAGGCCCCACGTTCGGACGCAGTTATTGCGACGCATTTATGCCGGTGCTCAGGTATAAAGGGTGGTAGAGTGGGGCGTGGGGAGTTGGGGTTACAATCGTCAATACTACTCTTAATAATTAGATAGGGCGCCACTTTGTTTTGTCACTCGTTCCCCGTCTGCAGGCGTTATCAAACAAAGAAATATAAGCCTGGGGTCGGGAAATAAGATAAACAGAGGGGCAACCCAGCAAGATGTGCTTGTGAAAACATAGAAAAATTTTAAAATAATAAAGCCTACCACCAATTAATAACCAGAAATATATAACAATAGGTTAGACTCGTGAACAACAGATCTCCAAGTTCAAACATCAAAAAATTCACAAGGTCTCATCTGCCTGCCCAAACAAGTAGCATAATCACGCTTGGCTATATGAAAAAACCCAACGTACCAAGTTAGCCCAAATTACATAACAAAAATTATACAGTTAGGTTAAGTTTAAAATTTTTAGACGCCCTCAAACACAGTTTTAGGTAAATTACTCCACAAAGTTATTCGGCACACTCAAGCCGGGGCCGTGGATAACCACGTACAACTTCAGTAGTTCTTGTACACAACAGATCGGGCTCACTTGCCGGCCTACGCGGGGTATGAACAAGTTCTTCACGAAAGTTTGTACAGTGAGTTACTTACAGTTCGTCCGGTAAATATTAACACGTTACCAGAAGTCCCACAGAGTCGGTTGCCCAAGGTACCAATCTCGATCCGGCTGGAAGAGGTCGCGGGAGCGATGGGTACACGGGGCACTGTCATATCGTCCCCGGGTCTCCACAAGGTCCCACTTGGTTGCGAAACTAATTAAAGACTCCAACGTCCAAACGTTCTAGTCGAGGGGTATGGATTCGCACGCGCGACACAGTTCCACACTTCCCAAAAAGTTTTCAGGTCTCACAGATAGAGCTCAAAACCCCTAACAATGTTTTAAAAAATCAAATAACATGGCCTATCCTGCATACAGCAGTCGACACGGGGATCCACCCTAGACAACAGCCTGACCAAAAGTGACTCGCATACATTCACGGTGTCCTCCCTTTACCAGCAAAACCGCATTGATGACTTCATAGGTACTTTAGAATATAGATAACAGTATTATTATGGGATGACTATGAAAATAAAACAGTACAGAATACACACAGAAAAAAAAGTCAAGTTACATGTTCAAAAGGGCAGAAGAAGTTGATATGAGATGGTTCATGGGCGGAGGATGAAAGAAAGAGAGAGAGAGAGAGAGAGAGAGAGAGAGAGAGAGAGAGATAAAGGGGACTGTCTGGGTAGGTGTGCATCTTGGCTTGCGCGCGTGGGGTGGTAATTGCTGTTGATTTTGGGTGAAAGTGATTCATGGACTGTTACAGTTAACGTGTACTGAGATGTTGCAGTAAAATGTAGTATTTTCTCGTTTTAATACAAGTCAGTTACAGATATAAAGATCCTGAATTTAAGCATCCAAGCCCCTTTGCAAAGATTGCACCTATCTATACATTTGCAAGTTATTTCGTAACTAACACTTTTTAAATCGAAGTTAATTAAATAATAAATATTCTCTCATGCCGATGACACAGACGATGACGATCGCGACGTGAGAAACCCCCCTTCCTCCCCTTACCCGTGGCTGGTTCTGACCAGCATGGGCCCCACCTCCCCACCCCCCTAAGGCTAGAGTGGTGCATTATGACCTAACGGTTGACGCGTCCTTAACCAAATAAACCATAATCTCTCACTACGTAGTTCTATCGCTTTAGCCTCAATATTTCCACCTTCCAAACCCTAATACTCATTAAAATCGATTTAATTCATAATTCGAAATTACCAGCTCGGTTGGGCCTAACAACCACACACTAAGGAGACAACAATGACCTGTTTCGAGTAATAATTCCTAATTAATATAATCCCTGGGGTAATAATGAGCTGTCAGGGCCTGGATTGACGGGGTAATATTATCGACAGAACGCTCGATACGGAACTTGACGAGCATTATTCTCACGTCACGGCGGAATCAAGGGCTCTGGGAAATACTGCGCCCGGGGTAATTTAGTGTGATTAGTTATGAAGGGAAACGCAAAGTTGAAAAGGGAAATCTGACAAAGGGAATCAAGTTTAGGAATATTGTGAATGTTGAGAAGTGGCGGGTTGTTATAAAGATGTAGGGCTCCAATCTATGGTTAGAAATAGGGAAACATGTGAAGAAAAGAGGGGGTGTTGAAAACCTGTCTGTTAGATTTCTATGGTCTCCTGACCAACCACAATCAATTTAAAAATAACATTATAGTTCATTGATCGGATATCTGTGGAACGATTAATAAATAATGGAACAAATTTAAGCAGTAAAAAATATATACTATCATATATATTATAGTTTTTGTAAATATTGTGTTATTTGGATAAAATAAATACGCATGGATAACTAAAAAATAGACTTTTAAAAAGAAATAATAATGATCAACATACTAGTTTGGCGTTATAAAACCGGTTTTTCGTCTGGGCCCGGGGTAGAATTGGCCCAGAGCATGGCTCTGCTAATCGTAAAAGGCGATTCAAGAGAAAAAGTCCACCTCGCAAACATCAGCTAGTAAGAGCGGAGTATTTTACTCCCCAAACTAGAGGCGAGCTCTGGCAATCGTCGTCGGGGACCTTGTCCCCTTCCCTTGACGACCCCCCGGCGACGGATGACAATGACAAACGAACGATGACAAAGACGATGACGACCGCGACGTGAGAAACCCCCATCCTCCCTTACCGTGGCTGGTTCTGACCTGCATGGGCCCCTTCTCCCCCCCCCCCCTCCCCTTAGGCTAGAGTGGTGCATTTAGACCTAAACGGTTGACGCGTCCTTAATCCAAATAAACCGATCAATAAACCAGTATACCCGTTTAAAACCGGTTTTCTTTGTCTATATACCAGTTTGTTCGTTTAAAACCGGTTTACCTGGACAACATACCAGTTTGACTGTTTAAAACCGGTTTTCTCTTACAACTTACCAGTGTTGCCGTTAAAACCGGTTTACCTCAACAAGATAATATTATCAGTTCGACCATTTGTGTCCGGTGTTCCGAATGATATTTTGGACTTCTGCGTGAGGTATACCCAGCTCGCCAATGACGTCATCGTCTCGTGAATCACGGTGACGCTCTCGTGTCTAACGAGATGTCACGTGACGTCTGGGCTAAGTTTCTCACGGAAGTTAACCCTACTTCCTGACTGACTCAGTCCACCTTTCCTCACACTCGGAGAAATCAATTCCTAGGCGACATTCAACCCTAACCTGAGCCGACCAGAGCAAAACTTCGTAGCAAGGACAATAATATATTGAAGAGGAATTATTGAGCATGTTACATGCAATTTATTAAATCTTAGGCCATTTGTATTTATTTATTCATCCTATCCCTTTATTAAAACTGATGAACATTTAAGAAATCCTCTTAGAGATCGTTTTAATAGTTTCGTTAATGGATAAGCGTTTTTTGTTTTCTGTCAGCATGCCTAAAATCGTGAAAATCGTAAAACTGATATTGTTTTTTTTTAAATCTAATCATCAAACACACCATTAACAAATCATATCAATTTTCATTATCACAGGCGGCGCAATATGACCTAACCGGTTGAAGCGCCCTAGTTTCTCACGTCGTCGTTAGACCTTCCAATTTAATGGTAGAGATTTCGGAGATTCTATTAAATTTTAATTAAGATTGTAGTAGATTTTCTATAGTGAGGAGCAAACCACAGGGCAAAAATTGTACAAATAAAAAAAATCAACGTTAAAGAAAAGTAATTTTTTAATGAGGAATATTTCTTCGGTTGTACCTACAAACGTGGCAGGTCTAGATTCAGATATTTCGAAGGTCCTCTGTTGTAAGTTTCATCAAAATCGGATTAGCCGTTTTTCCGTTGCAGAGCAAACAAACAAGACTTAAAAACACCCGAGCTATTTTTCTCTGGGTAGTCAATCAAAAGTTTTCGCTTCGGCCGTCCAACAAAATAGACTCAACAAATATATTCTTGACAGGGATTGGAAGTTAATTTACGTTTGAAGTATAGCCTGCCGTCATGAATTGACATAATCGAACTTGGCGTAATTGTTTTTACATATAAGTGTATGACCCGAATATAGAACTATTATAAAAGTTATTGTGAATACCATAAAATTAATAAAATTATTAACCATTAAACTAATAATGATGTGAGGCATGATCTGAAACATATAAATCAATATAATATGATATTTTTTTTTACAATTTATCGACAATAATAATTTATTGTAAGGAAAAGTGTCAACGCGTAAAACCCTCGGTATGTCTTTATGTAGCAACTATGTAAAGTTTCATACAAATCTGATTCGAGATGAAAAACTAAAACTATTTCCTAGTCCTCTAAGTCAACATAAAATTGGATTCTATTCTGCTGGTCACTAACAATAAAGAAACAACGTTGCAAAAAGAAAATTGCTTAATTTTAATTTTTATATTCCCATAAAAACAGTTTTATGGCTCTGAGAATGGTATGATACGTGGCCCCTAACCGGATTAAGATCTGCTTGTCTGTGTAGAGATGAGAAGTGGAGGGGGAAAGTTGAACGTTGCATCTTGAAAACAAATCACCACCATTAGTTTATAAAATACGCAACTCGTTCACATTGCCTTGCTTTACCGGTGAAGCTACCCCCGCCATCTTTCTCTCCCGAGTCCATTACGTAAGTCAGTTTGTGTTTCCGACTTGTTCTTTTTGCCAGCTCAATCTTCTCAGTTCTCAGTTCGATCTAATATGACGTCATTCTGTTAGTTCTGTACTCGATCACGTTTGCCAGACTTGACGCGAGGGATTTACACATAAAAACAAACAGAGAGCATCAGCGGAGCTCATATTTCCACATGCATAACAAATAACTGTACATAGAATGGGTAGCGAAGGTACTTAATCATCATTTGCCAAATATGGATACATAAATAAAATTGTTTCTTTTTGTGATGTTAGTGTAGGTGTGTTTGTGTTAGTTTTTATCCAAATATTATGCTCCATTTAAAAGTTAAGATTTGTATTTGATATCCCCAAAAAATATAACGATGCATTTTTTATATCAATAACAATTGTAATGTTCATGTTCTTACGTACGGACCAATCAACCACAAAATAAATCGATTTTGATAACCAATCAATTCATTTCCATTTTTGTTTTTATTTATTCATTCCCCAATTTTAAGTTTGTCAAGTTACATTCAAGTCAGTCAGTAAGCATAATTGTAATATTTTATAATTATTTATATTTTAAAATTGTATTGTAAGATATAATGTAAAATTTGTAATAACAATTTTAAATATTACCCTGATTGTATGTCTACCCTACTTCATTCTCCATTACGAGTTCAATAAATGTTAATCGCATATTTTCCCCGAACTCGGAGGGAACATTAGATCGCAGACTCGATACGAACCCTTTATCGTGGAACTTTCGAATAAAATAACATCCAACGATTCTCGACCCATTTCCCTTATCTCTCTCGCTGTCATTTGACATAAGGTCCATTTTCCCTTGTCCTCCTCGTATTCCCCATTGTAAAACTTATTAACATGGCCTTACGATAAATAACAACGTCCAGACTCCGATATTTATGGCATTGCCCACCGACCGTACAAAATATCCATTTCTATGAAAATCTACCAAACGATATTTTATGCGAGTAATCGATACATCGCAATGGTTTCGAGATCTAATCGATATATATCGGATCTTCATAAATTGCTACTTCACTGTCAGATAATCTATGCCGGTGGTTTTGGTTTTGTAATGGAAGCAATTTCCTGTTGGACGTGGTATTGATAAGTTCCTCGGTCTACCGCGTGGACGCATCAATCTCGGCGCTAGTGACCGTGTCACGTGACGTGCAGGGCTGTGATTGGTGGGATTTGAGCGGGAGAAATCACTCACGTATGCAAGGATGTCTGCGGAGAGGGGAAGCCATTTTGTTGACGACGACCATTTTGTCATCATTCAACTGTAATTAGTTTGGATGAGAAATTTAGAAAGTTTGTTGCCGTTATCATATGATAGAAGTTCTTCATATGATTGGGAGAGATCAAATTGCGTGCGCAAGGCATCATATTTGGTGCATTCTGCTAGCATATGAAGTACGGTTAAAGGTACATCACATGTGTAACATCTGGGAATAACCTTTTCTCTGGTTAAGAGATATCCGTGAGTTAGACGTGTGTGGCCTATACGAATTCTAGACAATACCACCTCTTCTCTACGTGAGAATCGAGACGTAGGAGGACGATTGTTTTTGTCAGTGTGTGTGATCACACTACGCAATTTGTTATTTTGCACCACATCTTAAGATGCGATTCACATAAATTACTTTTGTTTTGTTATTACTATCATCATTATCATCATTTTTTTCTTATATATACCAAAAAAAAAACAATCTAACCATCAAACACACCATTAACTTATCTCATCAACTTTCATATCACAGGCGGCGCAATATGACCTAACCGGTTGAAGCGCCCTAGTTTCTCACGTCGTCGTCGTACATCACAATAAACTTATTTGCACACGGTAGAACATACAAATCGTTGATTATTGTTATAGTTTAACTTAACAAATGGAGCCAAAACATTTTATATTTATATTTGTATTAAGGTATATTATTTGCTTTAAATTAAGTCATTAATTAACTGTTTGTGCAACGCGCAAATAATATTGTTGACAAAGGTAAAAATAAATTTGTTTTGAGAGTTTTCCCGCTCAGTTAGGCCTACGTGACGTATTATTAGGTACTGTTAAATATTTTTATACAATGAATGACAATTAAGAATCATAAATGTCTTAACTGCCCTTATTTATTAGATTACGTGCGATATTTTTTTTTCATTCACATAAATAACTTTTGTTTTGCTATTCCTATCATCATCATCATTTCATTTTGTTATACACACACTTAGGCCCGGTATTTCAATCTCCAGTTAATGTGGCTACTAACTACTTGGCAGTTAAATTTAACAACCACTTATAACTGCCAGTTAACATTTTTGTGTATTTCAATTACATTTTACTTGGCAGTCAGCTACTGAGGACCTCCCCCGAGCTGTGATTGGTTCAAGTGCTTCAGATCCTATTTTACAGCCGGGTAAATGTGTGGTTTTGAACAGGGTCCACTAGATACTTATGCTGTTAGGTATCTAGTGGACCCTGGTTTTGAATAGAATTGCCATTACAAGGCTGTGAAACGAATATAGGTTATGTTTACCGTGTTTACTTTTCGTCTCGTGACAGTTATCAAGGTCTAGGCTAGGCTACTCCCAAATTACCAATTATTATTAATTACAATGGACAAAGAATCGAAAAGACATCAAGAGTGTTTTTTCATCCATAAAATTTTCATACAATCAACTCTTGGAAGAATGAAGTTATTTAGAAAAATAGCCTGCTGTAATAAAAAAACGTATCTAAAACATGTTATGAAGTTTAGACCCTAGAATCAGATCTAAACAGTGAGGTAGGTAGGCCTAGAGTAGGTAAATAAAGAAACCCTGGCAAAGCTTGAAATCTAATTAATTTTACTGTACCTTTGACTGTAGGCTACCCTAGCAAGCCTTATGTGGCATTAGGGCCTAGGCCAAGCTACAAAGTAGGACTGGGGCCTACGCCTAGACCTTATTACTTAATATACTACTTGGACCCAGGGCTAGGCCTTTAGCTACGTGTGAAACTATAGTATAGTCTAGGCCTAGATGTTGGCCTAGGCCTAGGGGATAGACCTAGTAGGCCAACTGGGACTGGGGCCTAGGCCTCATGTGGGACTAGGAAATAGGTTTATGTCAAGTCTAGGTCAATTAATGGGCATGTATGTAGGCCTAGGCCTACCTAGTGATTGAAGCCTGTCTGTTGTTGTCAGAAGGTTACAAGGTACTATTATACACTTCGTTGGGCCACTGTGTTATGATATGCAAAACCCCATACAAAAATCTGTCATCCCAATAGGTAAAATTATCGATTCGTTGGCGAGATCCATTACGCCTTCTTGGCCGTTCAATAAAGTTAATAAAATTTACAGTCTTCTTCTTCATCAGGAAATTTAAAAAGCCTCAACTACATCAACTGAACCAACATAACCTTAAACTCTACCAGCCGCCATCTTTATACACACATTTATCTGTCAGTTAAAGTTTAACCAGCACCTCATCTACCAGTTAGTTTACTTGCCAGTTAGGACCCAATTTAACTTCCAGATAAGCTAACTGGCAGTGGAAATACACCTAATCCGACTTAACTGGCACATAAATTTACTTGCCACTTTAACTGGACATTGAAATACCGGGCCTTAGAAAACAATCTAATCATCAAACACACCATTAACTCATCTCATCAACTTTCATTATCACAGGCGGCGCAATATGACCTAACCGGTTGAAGCGCCCTAGTTTCTCACGTCGTTTTAACATTCTGGGAATGTCTCTATATTTCTTACACTTCCTATGAACGATGTATCAAGTCGCAAAAGTGTTGTGCAAATAATGAACCCTTCACATAAGATCGATAAAATACTCCTCAAAGTTCTTGTTAACCTGATCGACCACTTCACAAAGGTTTCTAACTATAAATACCTTCTGCACTGCCACCTACGTTCCTTTAAGCTGTGGTATCTAGAAGACGGTGCATTCTGCCACCTTGTTTGGGGAATACACCTTCCAACATAGATATTGAACACCTATAGACAGCTAGATCAGCAGTCATTGGTCCACTTCCGTGACAATTTGAAGCCATCTTGAAAGACCTGTTTGCATGTTAATTAAATGAGAGCGATTTGTAGCCCAAGTAGTTCTCAAGATTGCCGCCAGGTTGACAGGTGAGCATACTAGCCTTTAACATCAAATGGTTACTAAATTCCCTTATGCAATAACTTCTTATTGTTTCTGTTTGTTCTTTATCATGCTGCACAAGCTAAAACCATATCCCAGTAAAATACTTAAATGCATTAAAAAAGCACCGACAGTGTTGGCTCGGGCGCTAAGCGCTCGACTCTGATTCGGGAGGTCCCGGGTTCGAATCCCGTCGAGACCGGCAATCCTGACTGAAGGTTTTTTCCGAGGTTTTCCTCAGTCGTTAAGGCGAATGCAAGGGATTGAGTCCTCTTAAAACAGCCCTCGGACATCCCTTCACAATTTCTTATCCACACATACCTAGTTCACCTGAAGAGGGGCTAATTGCACCCTTAAACAGGTTTCCCACGATAAAAAAAAAGCATGAATTACAACGCCAATTCGGCATTTTGTTGATGGCAGATTGATTCTTCAATTTGCTACACTCGCGCCTGTGCGGAGGTATTGGAGACTGCGTATCTAGCCTACAATAGGTGTTTAATATCTATGCCTTCCAATGGTATCCACAGCCTGCTATAATATGAAGTACGGCGCGAAGCTCTAGGGGGATCGTTTCCTATTTGTTTCATGTTTATAGTGTTAAGTGGTCGAAAAATAAAGGGCTGACATTTGAAACTCGTGAAAATATCTTCCATTAGTTCTTTGGTGTCGGATATCAGCGGCAGTGCAGATGGAGTTCCCCCATCTTTAGTTTGGAGCCATTAGATTCCCTCTCAGCTGTAACCCGATCCAGCGCCTTCTAAAACCTTTCAAACACCGCCTTCTTTGTAACCCGATTCGCACCACTAGGAATCACACCGCCTTCTTTGTGGTGGCGGGCTAAGAGTTAGAGAACCAGGATAATTGCATTGACTAACTTTACACCATCTTCTTCTTTCTCTCCAACTTTGTGAGAATGGAATGGAACAAAACCTAGGCCTAGGCTGAGGCCAAACAAAGGGGTAGGCTACCACTAGCTTCAAGCGCGGGAACTGAGGCTAGCGCATTGGGCGAGAAGACCACAGATTGTAAACCATACAGTTGTCCTCCTTTGTTAATAAGATTGTATAACTGAATAGGATAGACGTTAAATAAATAAACAAATGTGGCCTGAAACAGACTTGAAAAATCAATATGACCAAAGTCAGACGACAACTTTCAGAAGACGGTTTTCAGAGCTGCCAAACTATTACAAGGTTAACTAGGGTTAAATGGCAGAGATTGAGATTTTTGTTATTCTTGTCCCATATATTTATTATGACAAGAATCGTGTGTGTATATATAGACTCGAGGAATGTTTAGTATTGTAATAAAATGATGATGCTTTTACTCTCATCACCATCATTTTATTTTGTTATATACACACTTAGAAAACTAATAAACACACATTAACTCATCTAACTTCAATATCACAGCGGCGCAATATGACCAATCTTGAAGGCGCCTAGTTTTCCAAGGTCTTCGCTTTTTTTGCGCGCAACTCTGAGGGATGGCTAGCAAATTAAAATTCAAATTTTGTTGTGGAGCCCACGGGCCACAGTAAAAAAATCTCAGTACGTTCGACTCTCACGCGAGAAGAGCGTGGATTAGCCAGACTTCGAATAGGCCACACACGCCTAACTCCGGTTTATTCCCATATGTACCATGTGACATTCCTTTAATCCGTTCACCAAAGCAGCAGAATGTACCAAATGATTCCTTGGGCACGCAATTGATCTCTCTAATCAAATGAAAACTTCTATCATATGATAACCAAAATTTAATTTACATCATACACATTTCTTTAATAACTTTATTTTAGTCACATACGTAATTTTTGTTTTGCTATTACTATCACCATCATTTATTTTGTTATTTATACACTTAGAAATCAATCTAATCATAAAACACACCATTAACTCATCTCATCAACTTTCAATATCACAGGCGGCGCAATATGACCTAACCGGTTGAAGCGCCCTAGTTTCTCACGTCGTCGTCAACTCTGGGGGGTAGCCAACACCTTTGGAATTGAATAACTTCCTAGCTTTTCACTTCTCTAGGCCCAAATTTTCATATAAAGCTCAAAAAAAGCATTTGAAGGCATAGTTCGTTTTTCTTCTGTTTTGTGCTCTGATTACAAACCTAGGCAATGCCATATTTTATTAACATCAAAGATGGCTGCCGTTTTGTCACTCTATGGTATACTTTCCAGCGGTCATTAGTGATTTGCTCATCGCCAAAAAATGCGATTATACGATGACAAAGACGATGACGACCGCGACGTGAGAAACCCCCCATCCTCCCCTTTCCCGTGGCTGATTCTGACCAGCATGGGCCCCTCATCCCCCCCCCCCCTTAGGCTAGAGTGGTGCATTATGACCTAACGGTTGACGCGTCCTCAATCCAAATAAAAAAATAAAAAAAACTATGAACAGTTTATACATTGTTTCCGTGGCGTTGCGACGTAGCGGCCATGTTGCCATGACGTCACGTGATCTCGCTCGATGCGCCGAACTCGCTTCCCGCGCCTCACTTGTGGCGCCCTCTATACTCTATAGCCTCGCAACCAGATGATCAGGGAAACAAAGACACAAAGGCAGTGAGGGTTCGAGGCTACGCAAGACTAACTGGTGAAAACTTTACCTTTGTGCGCGGATTCGTATAAATACTCCTCGGATAAGTTTAGTTTGAAGACGGCTGGTTTGTTTAATGGAACTTAGGAGTGTCTAGAACAGTTTGGAATTGTTGATTAATTACTTTGATGATATCTTGAGGAACTTTATCTGATAGAGGTAGCCTCGTGTTCTCTCTTCAGCTACCCCTATCGTGGCACAAAACAGCGTAGTTGTGTAACTATGGTGTTAGTTTGTAAGCCATGTCTACTAAATTATAATTTTTCCTTAGACACGATCATATCTATGTTTTATTTTATTTTTGTGTGTAATCTACATCAACATTTAAAGAAGATACAAAGTGTTCGATCCCCATTCATACAAAAAGCTTGTAAATAGACATTCAAGCCTTACACACTCAAAAGCATTAAGATCTTAAAGAAGTGCCACGCTTACAAACCCTTCTTTATTTAAGAAAACACATAAAGCCTCTTTGCCCCATGATTCTATACTTTCCTAGCTAGGCAATATTGAATTTGCAACTATAGCAACCTGTTTTTAATGTACACATTATTTCTCCATTAGCAGCCTTGGCAAACTATTGAATGACGCAACTAAAAGTAACTAACCTCCACGTCGTGACCTTTGTCCGGTGACCTTTCCCCCTGACCTTTCCCCTCGGGTTTATTACACTGGAGCGGGTGGTTTCACAGACCGAGAGCATTGAGCAACTCTACAGGGTGGGTTATATCTATCTATAATAGCCTCAACATCGTAGGGCGCCATTGTGGGTGGGCATTTGTCACAGTAACTTAACTGTTGGATGTTGATTACTTTACTTTGGATGCGGTCAACACATTTTAACAGTACTTATTTCGCCGCTTTGAATAAAATTAATCATTTCTCTGAAGAAAAGGGTTCTACAAAGTTGGAGGTTACAAACTACACAAGAATACAAGGTTCTTACTGGTACAAATGATACATTAACAATAACATTAAACAACTTATAACAAATTTAACTAGGTAGAAACGTTATAAAAACAAATCATTGGACTTCAAACAAAATTTTGTTTGATTAAGAAGTCGAAATATCACATTTAAATAAATATTTTGTAAATAATAGTGAAAAGTCCAATGATTTGTATTTATAAAATTATAAACGACTTAAGAGGAGTCGCTGAGGCTGGCGCGGAGACGAGTTTAGGCGCTCAGCTTTCTGGTGTTTCCTCTGGTAAACGGTTTATAACACCGTTATTAATTTCACACGAGTTTATAAAGAATAATAATATGCTATTCAGTTCGCGTATTCCAAAATTAACTAAATGATTTTGAATAAAAAATAAGTGAAATCACCGAAATTTACTCCATTTTGGTCAACTTTGGGAATTTATTCCAAGTCTACAGATTTTTTAAACTCAAATTTGCACACTGGATATCAACGTTTAAATCAATGTGAACGCGCAGGTTAATTTCGTTTTGTCGTAAGAAAAACGCTTTGGGGGAACTTCTAGAATTGTTGTCCATGTTTTTGATTTCCTATTTTTTCACGTTTTGGACTTATGTCTCGCAATGGATTTTTAAAGCTATTTTTTGCAACCAATTGCGGATATCAATATAACGTACTTAATTAACATCCATGCAAAATTTGGTAAAGATATTATCACGGGTTCAGCAGAAATCATCAGCACCTGGGTGCGCGCATTTGAGTTGGGCCAGGCTCAGCGTCCCCTCTTAACGTTCATGAGACGAGGGAGCGCAGGGACTGGCTCTTACAGCGCAAATCAAACGGGTATCGTTGTGACAATGTTTGTTTGTAGAATGTTTGTATGTTTGTTCGATAATAAGCCATAATAAGCCTAAATTTAAATTATTTACATTACTATTGATATCATTAGCTTTTGACATGAATGAGCCATATGAGAGTCTTTTTTACCACTTGAATATCACATACAGAATTTTCTTTCTGCGTTTTGTCGATTTATTTATTATTTAGGTACTATATCGGCCTACATTTATTTTTATGTGGATTTTACGTTTTGAAACTTGTAACGGTCCTAAGTATTAAATATAAGAGTGATTGTAGATTAATAGGCTTATTCACCCCCACCCGTTTTGGTTAATACTTATGCCCGTTACAAGGTTTAAAAGTAAAATACATATTTAAATTAATGTAGGCCAATATGGTAACTAACTAATAAATTAATCGACTGAACTCAGAAAGAAACTGCTGCGTGTGATATTCAAGTGGTAAAAAACACTCTCGTGGCTCATTCATGTCCAGTGTCTATATAATTTATTCTTATGGTTACAACTACAGTATAGGTTTTGTTTATTCTAGCATGATGTACCAAATAATGATGCCTTGCGCGCGCAATTTCATCTCTTCCAATCATATGAAGAACTTCTATCATATAATAACGGCGACAGACTTTCTAAATTTCTCATCCAAAGTCAGATATATATCAAAATTTAATTAACATCATACACATTTACTTAATTTCTTTATTTTCATTCACATAAATAACTTTTGTTTCGCTATAACTATCATCATCATCAATTTATTCAGTTATATATACACTTAGAAAACAATCTAATCATCAAACACCACTAACTCATCTCATCAACTTTCAATATCACAGGCGGCGCAATATGACCTGACCGGTTGAAGCGCCCTAGTTTCTCACGTCGGCTAGTTTGTGAAGGGTTTTCTTCCCTAATCTTTCATAGTTTAAAGTGACACATTAAAGCTCTTCAGTTGACGCTCCCTTTTGCCCAACTAAACTCAAAACCCTATTATTTATACCTTATATATCAATCAACTTAAATGCAAATGTCCCCGGCTACTCAGCACATGACTCGCTCACTCGTCTTACATCGACTTTGGCGTTTTCCTAGTTCATACCATCTGTCATAAATATTGTATATTTTTGCCAAGATACCTCTCCAAGCTATACACAATAATAATATGATAACATTTGAAAAGGTTAAGGACCAGTAAAGTAATTAAAAGTGAGACACACGCTTACTGATAGTGCCACTCTTGAAGAAGAGCCAGGATGTTCAGCTAGAAACTTCGCAACTTAAGTGTTATGTGACCAGTGGCGTATCCAGGAATTCATAAAGGGGGATTTAACCAATTAATTCATAGATGTGAAGGGTAAGTCGGGGGGGGGGGGGGCTCGCCTCTGGAAAAAACATTCCTCTTAAAGGTAATTTTGGTGAAAATCTGTGCGTTTTAAAGCATTACAATGATCAACTTTTTATTTACTAAAATTCTGTTTTTGTCTAAAAGTGTTCTCTTTCAAGGCCATTTTGGTGAAAATCTGTGCGTTTTAAACCATCATAATAACCAACTCTGTATCTAATGTTAGGTATAACCTAACTTGCCCTAGTCAGGTCAATGTGTGTATAGTCAAGTTGGAGGGAGTATCTATGAGGCATTGGAATCCCCTTCGGGAGACAGCCTAAGCAAGTGGTGGGAAAAACAGAAGAAGGTGTTATTGGATTGTCGATTGTGGTGATTTTAGGAATGGTTTCTTTCTGTATTTTCTGAAGATTAATTTAAATAAATACTGAATAATTATATCAGCATTGATTATTGTTACTTACTACCCCTAGACGTAACAATACTAAAATCCTCTTTTGGTCAGATGGTAATTTGCCTTTAGTATTGCGATTGCCAAGTGCACTTTTGCACTTTTTCGGGGGTTGAAAGGGGGGGGGGGGGGTTGTCTTCCCCTTACCTCCCTTGGGTACTCCACTGTATGTGACTGAGGCGTGGACGAGGTTTTCGCAATTTTATTCTGATAATCTGGTTTCGATCCTAGGGTGTTTAATCCGCAAAAGAACAGTGTTGTCGTTGTGTTAGGTTGATCAACAATGTGGAAGTCTGGACACGAGTAGAACGTTGACCAAACAATAACAGGAGATAGATGCAGATTGTAAACAACAGCTTTGTTTGTTCAGATCCGAGATATGTTCAATACTGTTGCCCGGACACCGTCGCTAGGGTAACCTCTTTTCTCTGGCAAGGTTGTTCCCAGATGTGACACATGTGATGTACCTTTAACCGTACATCATATGCTAGCAGAATGTACCAAATATGATGCCTTGCGCACTCAATTTGATCTCTCCCAATCATTTGAAGAACTTCTATCATATGATAACGGCGACATACTTTCTAAATTTCTCATCCAAAGTAATTAACAAAATTTTATTCACTTCACACACATAACATTTATTTATTTATTTCCATTCACACAAATAACTTTTCTTTTGCTATTTCTATCATCATCATTTTATTTTCTTATATATACACTTAGAAAACAATCTAATCATCAAACACACCATTAACTCATCTCATCAACTTTCAATATCACAGGCGGCGCAATATGACCTAACCGGTTGAAGCGCCCTAGTTTCTCACGTCGTCATCTTTGGATGGTCTTGTGTTCACAATCTAAGAATCCAACAGATGTGGCTCAAACATAGAGCGTAAGACTCTGAGAGGGGCCGAGTTCGATACCCGCCAAAGTGAATTCTTTGTTTTCAGTCGTTAATAAGAATCTCAAATATTTTCTTTACAGTTTACTCTAATTTTACTAGGGTGCATCTGAAATGTATTTTCGCCTGAATTCATTTCAGTTCAGTGCAGTCGTTACTGGCAAACAATATAAGCTGTCACTGGCAATTTGTTTTCTTTAAAACGTAAATCTATTAAACGTACCTTCAAAAAGCTTGAAAATGAAATTTGTTTCATATTAGTTAGCAATATAAAACTTCAGTAACTCTATCCCTTACATTCTTGGCGCTAGATTCCTGCACTGCACTATTGCACCGGCTCCAGAGCGCGTGCAGAAGTTCATGAACTTGTTGCACTAGTTCAGTCTGCACTTTACAGACGAACGCCGACCATCTTCTTGCGCGACTACAGGCGAACAGTTAAAGTGCAGTGTTGTGACTTCACTAGATAAAATTATCTAGATAGTCTATCTAGATAAAATCCGTAATCTTTTATCTTATCTAGATAAAATAAAGTTTATCTTATCTGAACTTTTAAAGCTTTTAGATAAAAGTTTTAAATTAAAAAATAAACAAAAATATAAAATATAATCACTTTTTTAAATGAAAAACTTCTACTCGTTTTTACTTTAGTATGTTATCCTAATCGTAGTTCCGCATATGTGAAAGATCTTCTTTTATAGATAGACATGTCAACTTGTCAAGTCTGACAAATATTACGATTGGCAAGAAAACTGTCATTGGGAAAAAATATAATTAAACAAAACACGTCTATCTCAATAATAATAATCATATTTTATCTAAATAAAACTATATAATTATTTTTATCTTTTATCTAGCTAGTATTCTACACTATCTTTAAAATTATGTATATTACTTTTTGGAGATTTACCTCTGATGGAAAAGTGTAATAGTTCAGATTCAGTACATGCGAACGAGCCTGCTGCTGTGTACGTCATGACCTGGTTGTTTGCGCCTAGTTGTGATCACCGCCGCCTCCCCCGTAGAGCGCTGTGATGTTCAGGGGATGATATGACGTCACGCCACCATCTTGTTTACCCTTGTTACCAACCCCCTCGTCTAATTAATGTACTTAGCAAACTAGAAACCCCGTTTGACAAACTCGACTCTGCAAACCAGACTCGGATTTCAAACGAAGCGCGGGAAAAGAATTGTTCCCTCTGTTGGTCGGATTTCAAAGACAAAACATTCTGATGGTAAACAGTGGTTAGTTTTGTAAATGAAAGCGCGGGAAATGTTCTTTCTGAGATCGTGTTTCAAAGCGTTGCTTTGCTCACATTCAACAAAGTTTACGTTTCTTTATGAAATAATTCACCCGAGAATTGTTCTAGGGTTGCTGACAAGGCAAACATACAAGGGCCCTTTAATTAATACGTTTACAATCAAAATAATTATAATTCTCTTGAGAAACCTGCCCAGGGTCTACTTGGCCCTTGTTTGGCTAAAAGCTTTGTTTTAACTAGTGGGGGGAGTTGAATGTTGAGAACGTGTGTATAATACTCAATCTCAGTATTCGGCATTTTACTGAGGAAATCCATGGTAAACATATAAGATTATGGCCGAGTCCGAGAATTAAACCATTCACTTTCAGAGCTTTGCTAAGCTGTTGTAATGTGTTATAAATGCGAGTTTTGAAGTCTTTTAATACTAAGAATTCTATCATCATAACAATGAGTAAATATTATTATAAATATGTATTATAAATTATGAAGCTTGAGATTTAAATTGATATACATGGTTGACAAAAGATGTAATTTCTGGTCAAGGGCAATGTCAACAAAAATACGCATAATATATCAATCAGAGATCGTAATTTATTTTAATATGTGTTTATATATTTAACGTCTTTATTATTCAGTATAAAAACTATAATGACAACCGCGACGTGAGAAACCCCCCTTCCTCCTCTTACCCGTGGCTGGTTCTGACCAGCATGGGCTCCTCCTCCCCATATCCCCTAGGCTAGAGTGGTGCATTATGACCTAACGGGTGACGCGTCCTTAATCCAAATAAACCAATACGTTTAAAAAGGAGGCCAACTGATTATCAGAGATGGACAACAAATGTAATTGGTATCGTGAGATGCGACACATCCGCGGTGCACAGAACAGTGATGCACATGGAGGATCTTTCCTTCTGTATCTTGTAGTAGTATTGATATCTGTGGTATATTATGAGAACGTCTGGTCCAGCCAGCGAAGAAGCTGAGATAATCCCCGGCCGGCTTAGCGAGTGTATATCTGTAATCACTGCTATTAGCTGGCGGGCCAAGGTTTCTGGGGTGGCTGACTCAGCAGGGGTGTCAGGTGGTCATTGCGGGGGATGAAGAGTGAACCTCGTGCGGTGTATTGGTAATGTGGGTTTATTTCCGATTGCAATACCAAAGAGGGGTGAATAATAGTCCGGGCAGGGGTAGTTTGCTGTTCATCCGAACTTGAATCAATCAATATTATTATGGTGTTATTTTCTCATCCATAGCGATAAAGTCGACTGGAATGAATCATGAATCGCTTGAATTAAAATTTCTTCTGAAAATAATTATGTGACTAAAAAGGGTAAACTATAAATACAAATTTATTTATTTATGTTCAATTTACCACTCAATTATTTTTTTCAATAGTAAGGGTCTGGTTTAAATATGTGGAGGCCAAGCATAAAACTACATATTATTGCACTCGTTGTTTATTTGATTAATTATGTGTTCTTTGACTACGCAAAACAATAGTTATAACTTTCAACTCTCTGTTTGAAGGTTTATAAACGAAATCCTTCCAAATTTGTTTTCCTATGAGCACTGTTTTTGTTTTTTAGGGTAGGGTACATGATGTAACAAATTATTTTAGGGGCGACACTATAATTTCTTGTTCCTCGAGCTCAAAATTATATTATTGAATCGACCCATCCCCCCCCCCCCCCAACCCGCGAACATATAGAACCCATATATCGTCGTCTATATATGTGCAACAACAGCCAGAACATATTGCCTTCCCTCAGCTAATGGAAATATTTTACGTTGTAAATCATGAAACATTACCAACTAAAACTGGCCGTTTGGCCGAACACTTAATTAGTGTGTTTCAATTTATGTTCTCTTTGCGTGCTGCATAAATCAGCCGCCACCGATTGTTGTGACACACTACACAATAATTTATCCGGTGTTATGTGCTGTGAGCGAGGGCACTTTGCCTTATCGACCGGTGTGGCTGTGTGTTAGAGCGGCTTCACAGGCACAGGAGCCGCACGGGACAATGTGTTGGGGGTAGAGGAAACGTACCAGTGATATCTAACATCTATAGTATGCGTGTTATTGCTGTGACGAGGGCACTCCTAGATCGACCGGTGGCTGTGTTGTTAGAAGCGGCTTCACAGGCACAGGAGCCGCACGGGACAATGTTTTGGGTGGTAGAGGAAGAGTACAGTGATATCATACAACTATTAGGCGTGTTTATGTGCTGTGAGCGAGGCACTGTGCTTATTCGACCGGTGTGGCTGTGTGTTAAAAGCGGCTTCACAGCACAGAGCCGAGGGACAATGTGTTTGGGGTTAGAGGAAAGTACCAGTGATATCTAATCTATATTTAGGGCGGTGTTATGTGCTGTGAGCGAGGGCACTTTGCCTTATCGACCGGTGTGGCTGTGTGTTAGAGCGGCTTCACAGGCACAGGAGCCGCACGGGACAATGTGTTGGGGGTAGAGGAAACGTACCAGTGATATCTAACATCTATAGTAGGCTAGATCCCCAGGCATTGGTCCACTGGCGTGTCAATTAGAAGCCATCTTGAATAGGTCAGTTTGTATCAATGATATTTAACATCTATAGTAGGCTAGATCCCCAGGTATTGGTCCACTGGCGTGTCAATTAGAAGCCATCTTCAAAAGGTAGTGTGCCTTTTACTTGGCACTTAGTGTGCTTTTTACTATTTTATTTGTGAATGATATAACTTATTTATTGAGAAAATATGCAAATGAGAGTGTGCGTAATGAATGATTATTGTTTGAGTGAAGAAAGATTGAAATTAATTAGATAAAACGTTTGAAAATTTCTCGTTAGAAACCTGCCCAGAGTGCAATGTATGCCCCTCTGTAGGTGTCTTATTAGGTACTTTGTAGTGAGGACAATGTGAAGGGAATGTCTTAGTGCATTTAAAGAAGCTAAATCCCCTGCATTTTAGTCAAAGACTAAATCAATCTTAGGGTTTTCTTTTCTCCCAAGCTGCGCATTAGCCATCACTGTCGTTGACCCTGGAGAAATTACTTTGTCAGGGAAAAAAGTTCTGGAAGGGACACAACTCTTAGAAAATGGTTTGACACAAACTGTGGCACATTGCGGGTGTAACTTTAAGCTTTTGATTAAGTCGACTAGCCTAGGTGAACTAATTCTACATTGTCAGTGATATCACAAGCAGGCGGCAGGAAAGTTGTGAGTGGCTGGACGAAGTAGTATCGGGATAGACACTTTATTTGAGTATTTATTTATATATTAAAAAAACATCTATCCTATTCAGTTATCAAAACTGATTTACAAAGGACAACTAAACAAAACATCACAGAAATGCAGACAAAATAATGAACATGTACTAAAACAAAGTTTGGATTTTTTTTTAATCAATCCAGAAAAATCCATCTCAGCGGGGTATCGAAACCCCGGTCTCCCAGTTGCCAATTGTTAGACTGGGCTCCATACAACACTGACATAAATATTTTAATTTCCGGATTGATTTCCTAATCAATTACACTTACGAGAGTGTTCCCCGAATAATGAATTTGAGAAAGTTTGGAATAGTTATATTACACACAATGTATAGTAGGAAACCATTCTTGCCCCTTGGGTAGTGGTGTTTATGTTTACCAGTTCAGTAACAAGTAGCGCCACTTTAAGTTTGTTCCAAGGTATGGGGTGTGAAAATAATGTTCGACGATAATACTCTAGAGCAAGTAAGAAAACTATTAGAAAAACTGCTGTTGATATATTGGTAGTCACCGGAATTGAACCAGTTACCTGATATATTTTCTGGCACGAGCTCTCTTTACACTTGGATATCCAGGGAGGTGTTAGTTTATGTGCTTCACGTGTAGGAATACAAGGTGTAACAGTCGCTAGGAGAACGTTACCCATGTATTCATCCGCGCGTTAACACAACACTCGTTCCACAGAAGTAGTTCACTCGGATCTACATTCGACTCCCATGGGAAATTAGAATTTTCAAGTCATCCAAGTAAAACTAAAATAAAGATATTTCGCCTTTCGTAATGTTCTCTAGAACCTTTTCTCATAGCTTGTATGTCTTGACTAAACACTGTATTTTCAAAATTATTACTGTTATTAATTGTCGGATGCATTGTATGAATTTACAACATACTTTCCTGACTAAAATATTAACTGAGCACCCCCCCCGTCTGGGCCCGGGGTAGAATTGGCCCAGAGCATGGCTCTGCTAATCGTAAAAGGCGATTCAAGAGAAAAAGTCCACCTCGCAAACATCAGCTAGAAAGAGCAGAGTATCTTACTCCCCGAAATTAGAGGCGAGCTCTGGCAATCGTCGTCGGGGACCTTGCACCCTTCCCTTGACGACCCCCCGGCGACGATGACAATGACACAACGAACGATGACGAAAACGATGACGACCGCGACGTGAGAAAACCCCCTTCCTCCCCTTACCCGTGGCTGGTTCTGACCAGCATGGGACTCTCCTCCCCACTTAGGCTAGAGTGGTGCATTATGACCTAACGGTTGACGCGCCCTTAAAACAAATAAACTCAAAAACTTTACTGAGCACCTTTTTATACGCATAAAGTGGCTTATTATATTCACTTTTATAATCCTTTGATTATCTTTAAGCTACCATTCATTCCTCTTCTCTTCGAATATTTTTTGTTTCCAAATTTATACCATCTTATAACTTATACTGGATCAGTAATTTCTCATACAAACCAGTTCTGCAATAATTTACCTAAACTAGCCTAAATACACATTTATCTTTTGACCCTGAAATAAAATATGCAAATAGTCGATCATTTTTTTTCATTAACTCTTGATAGCAAAACATCATCAAAATACAATGATGATGTTTTGCTATTACTATCATCATCATTTTATTTTGTTATATATACACTTAGAAAACAATCTAATCATCAAATACACCATTAACTCATCTCAACAACTTTCAGCATCACGGGCGGCGCAACATGACCTAATCGGTTGAAGCGCCCTCGTTTCTCACGTCGTCGTTGTCTTCTTGCTTGGTTGGCGGCTTGTATGTTGTTGATATCGCCACAGGAAGCGCTGCTGTCTCCTGATGATAGTTCTATACCTTCACGGCTACTAAGCCACAACCTAACATCGGAGAGTTTATTCTGTATCGAGTTCAGTGAAACTTCCACCGCATGAACCTTGTTCACCCCTGTTTCTTACGAAGAGACTTGCGAGCTTTAATCTTCTTACCCGACAGAGAATCTGCCGGTCATAAGATTTCTCCGTTGCCAAAGAAACATCCAGCGCGAACTACGCACCGCTCGGAAAACATCCTCCGCTACCGTTGTCTTCTTTGTGGGTCCTACCTCGAGTTATTTAATAACGGGATTAGGCGCAAGCCTGGATGTGATTAAACAGCGTCTGATTGGTGGATTTAATACGGCGTTACCAACTTTGCAAATCTACTACCAACACGACGGCTTTCTACAAACACAGGAAATTAACTTTGGTGGCAGCAGTGGCGCGGAAACTTTATAGTTATTTAAAGTTAAAGCGAAAGATGTGTTTTGTTTTGGGATGTAAACGTGTTATCTCCAGAGTGAAAACTGGTGACAATTAAATGTAAACATTGGGTGTTTTGATATCATTAATGTGAAATAATTATAGGGGTGGATTGGGAAATTAAAAAATAATAATGATGCGCTTTTCATTCGAGTAAGTGAAAGCAAATATTTCTATAAGATGGCTGGGGTATTAAATTAGAAATGAGGGAGATGGTGTGATGAGAGAGAGAGAGAGAGAGAGAGAGAGAGAGAACAAGTGGAGGGGGTAAAGAGGGGGTGGAGGTTGAGGGAGATTCAGGAGACGCACGTGCAGGCGGCAAGAAAATAAAAACGGAAAGTGAGAGAGAGAAGGCGATGAGATGCAAAGAAGATAGAAAGTAAGACTGTGCAGGAATACGAATGGAATCTTAAGTAACCAAAGCTCAAATTGTAAAGAAGGTTGACGGGCGAACGGAGGCGTTTTGCCTCGAGCACTCTCAGACTACGATGAAAGATGCGAGCGCGGTGCATTGTGGGATGAGGTGGAAAATTTTATTAGATGTGTTGACTTTGGGTTGTCACCAGCTACGACGCAGATGATAATAATGAATATCAATCTTTCTTAATGAACGTCTCATACTTAAACAGTCGTAATTTTGTTTAATCATTAATAATTAGAGATAAACTAACAAAGAGAAAATTGTAAATCACAATTACATAATCATCACATAAATTACTTTGAATAAAAACTTCTGCAAAATAAAAATGAAGGAATAATATTACATTTAAAGCATTGAACAACGCGAATAAAAGTTCTCTCAATAGATGTTGCAACCAATTTCCTCAATATATAAAATGCGCTTCTCTCATTGGTTATCGACCCATTCTTTCATATGCTAGCAGAATGTACCAAATATGATGCCTTTTGCATACAATTTGATCTCTCCCAGTCAAATGAAGAACTTCTGTCATATGCTAACGGCGACAAACTTTCCAAATTTTCTGACCCAAAGTAATCTATGTAACCAAATTTAATTCAAATCATATACATTTCTTTAAATTAATTTATTGTTTTGCTATTACTATCATCATTTTATTTTGTTATATATTCACTAAGAAAACAATCTTATCATCAAACACACCATAACTCATCTCATCAACTTTCAGTATCACAGGCGGCGCAATATGACCCAACCGGTTGAAGCGCCCTAGTTTCTCACGTCGTCGTCGTTATTATTTACGGAACGGGCCGATTGCAATAATTTGTATCGCTACTTTTGCTTTAATAATTGTTTATATGCTGTTGTTATTTCTAACGGAATCTATCGAGGTATTGCGTTTTTGATCATTACGCGGCGTTTTTGTGACAAGCTGTCGAATAAAACTACGGTAAAACGAGAGAATTCTTTAAAGTGAATGTTTTTCGACGAGGGTTTCCGATATTGTTTCAAAACTTTTCCTACAAAGATCCCATGACATATTTAAACAGTGCAGAGGGGATTGAGAAGAGAATATCCTAGAATAAATTAAAGATCACAATTCGTGATGGGTTTGGAATTGAAAAGTAACCCGCGTCGTTGCAATGAAATCCTCTTCACGCATGGCGTCATCCGCTGCCACCGGTCTTGTCGCTGATCCCCTCCCCTCTCCCCCCTACCTCCCCACGCAATTTGATCTCTCCCAATCATATGAAGAACTTCTATCATATGATAACGGCGACAAACTTTCTAAATTTCTCATCCATAGTATTCTATTTAACAAAATTTAATTCATATCTTACACATTTCTTTCTTTTCTTTATTTTCATTTACATACATAACTTTTATTTTGCTATAACTTTCTTCATCATCAATTTATTTTGTTATTTATACACTTAGAAAACAATCTAATCATCAAACATACCTGCATTAACTCTTCTCATTTCCTTTCATTCACAGGCGGCGCAATATGACCTAACCGGTTGAAGCGCCCTAGTTTCTCACGTCGTCGTCGTCCTTCCCCTCGCTCGCCCAATTCCTGCGTTAAGAGGATACCCGCGTCGTTGCAATGAAATCCTCTTCACGCATGGCGTCATCCGCTGCCACCGGTCTTGTCGCTGATCCCCTCCCCTCCTTCCCCTCCTTCCCCTCCTTCCCCTCGCGCGCCCAGCTCGAGCGTTAAGAGGATTCGTTTGCTTTGAGTCCATAGAGCAATAACTGAACAGATGAGTCCCAAACAGAAATCAGACCTTGGTCCAACGACTTTTAAGTACTGATGCTGTAATAAGTGAGCTATCGGGCCACATGATACATCCAACTGCAGGCTACGTTTTCAAGAGGCGCTCTTTTCAACTGTTGCTTTCACCTGTTTCATCCTTTGTCTTACAAACAGCTCATTTCGCTTGAAAGAAAGTAATGTATTTAACAAAATTTAATTCACATCATACACATTTCTATATTCATTCACATCAATAACTTTCTTTTGTTTGCTATAACAATCATCATCATTTTTTTTATTATATACTTACACTTGGAAAAAAATCTTAGCATCAACTTTCGATATCAAAGGCGGCGCAATATGACCTACCCGGTTGAAGTGCCCTAGTTTCTCACGTCGTCGTCTCTTGGATGTCTTGTTGCCGTGTATAGGCTTTGCTTTGTGTGGCCGAGTCAGTTAAAGTTGCAGTTGCCACGTGGAATCATTGTCGTTAACGCAGTTTTACCACAATTTCTTTAAAAATATGTTATTAAATCTGCCCTCATAAACGTTGCCAAACGTCTTTTGAACAAGACAGCTAGTTACTAATTAAACTCCTGCATGGTCGGGCTAGTATCGGCCAGACTTCTAGACTGTAAACAGCGTCACGTGCTACGACCAAACATATGTCCTTTTCATTATACAATAAATGTTTTATTTAAAAAGTAAACAGCCCCCGTCCGGGCCTGGGGTAGAATAGGCCCAGAGCATGGCTCTGCTAATCGTACAAGGCGATCCAAGAGAAAATTCCACCTCGCAAACATCAGCTAGTATAAGAGGGGAGTATATTTCTCTCCGAAACTAGAGGCGAGCTCTGTCAATCGTCGTCGGGGACACCATCCCCTTCCCTTGACGACCTCTCCGACGACGATGACAATGACAACACGAACGATGACAAAGACGATGACGACCGCGACGTGAGAAACCTCCCTCCTCTCCATATCCCCTAGGCTAGAGTGGTGCATTATAACCTAACGGTTGACGTGTCCTTAATCCAAATATACCAAATATTTCTTGTAAACAACATTAGAATATTGACAACGATGTTATCTGATACCATGTTTGTATGCAGTCATTCTTTATCTCTGTAGTTTCTCCAACAACCCTCATCTCGATCAATCTCGTCGCATTATCTTATTCATCAAGGTACAAACAAGGTTATCTTACTCTAGGCCATATCTTTAAGCCTCTAATCACGGCTGAATCTCATCTACCTTTGAACCTGGGTTAATAATTAAGTTATTAAAAGCACCACGGGTTCAGTGGAACGGGCGTAGTCTGGTTATCAGAACTGTGTTTAGTCATGAACAAGCGATTAATGTTTTTTAAGTGGAACCGACCTGCATAGCCTTAAGAGGGCTGCATAGCCTTAAAAGGGCTGCATAGCCTTAAAAGAGCTGCATAGTCTTGAGAGGGCGCATCTACTTTTATTTATTTTCATTCACATAAATAACCTTTGTTTTGCTTTTACTATCATCATCATCATCAACATTTTATATTTGGATGAGCGTAGCGAGCGTAGCGAGCGAAGCGAGCGAAGCGAAGATTCCATTCTACTACACTGGAGAAAAAAATCCGGAATGTTTTTTTTTTCTTTTTTTTTTCTTTTTGTATTTTTGTTTGTTTGTCCACACGATTCCGGCTAAACCGATACTCCGATTGCGATGAAATTTTATGGAGGCCTTCGAAATCTCTGAACTTAGAACTGCCACGTTTTTGAGCGCAATCGAAAAAAAATTTTCTCATGAAATCGCAATTTTACGATTTTTTTTCGATTTTTAAAAAAATTCTTCGACTTATAACCCCTACATGCTTTCTCCGATTTTAATGATTTTTGCCAAGAACCCTTTATTTTCTTAATTAAGATATTCTTGTGAAATTTGAGCGCAATTGAAAAAATATTTATCATAAAAATCGAAATTTTATGTTTTTTTTCTTTTTTTAAACAATTCTTTGACTTATTACACCTACTTGCTTTATCCGATTGAAATGATTTTTTCGCAGAACCTTAATTTTATGAATTAATATATTATTGTTAAATTTGAGCGCCATCGAGAAATTATTTCTTATAAAAATTTCAATTTTACGATTTTTTTAAAACAATTACGATTAATTTAAAAAACTTAAAAAAATAAAGTTAATTTTTTATTTTATTTTATTTAATTTAAAAAAAAATCAATTTAATAATGATTTTTCCACAGAACAACAGAAAATTCGCATAACACATGGCAGGTCAATGCACCAATTACGCTCATCCAACAACGCGGCGGGACTTAAGCGTTTTCCTAGTGTTATATATACACATGAAAAACAATCTAATCATCAAACACCCCATTAACTCATCCCGTCAACTTTCATTATCACAGGCGGCGCAATATGACCTAACCGGTTAAAGCGCCCTTGTTTCTCACGTCGTCTTCTCTCTGTTTCTGTTATAATAGCTATTTACCAATACGATAAATACCCCCTCCATCCCACCCCCCTCCTAGGTTAGAGTGGTGCATTATCACCTAACGGTTGACGCGTCCTTAATCCAAATAAACCAAAAAAAATTGTATGTTTTACGAATTGTTTAACGTACATTCGAATAACCATTTAAATTTGTCCTTTTGTATTCGTATTTCTGATACATGAACATAACCTTATATAAATGTGTAGTTATACTTAAACTATATTACAAAAGTTTGTAATTTTTAAAGACTTTTTAATGAATCATTTTGTTTATAAGTCACTTTGTTGTTATATACTCCTAAAAACACGAACAAAACTTTGTCTCGAATCAACATACCCCCTATTGTCTTCTCCTATTCCCCTCCACCGCCTCTGGTTGTTCCACCCCTCCTCCCGCTAGTCCTCACTGCATGCAAGGCGTAGTACCCTCCACTAAGCCTCCCGCGCGCTCTCTGCCGGCCGGGAGGGGAATTAACCCAGCTCAGATGAGGAGCAGAGCGCTCTGTAATGACCGTTTATACCGAGCAGAGCTGGGTTATATCAGCGACAGGATCAACCTTTGATTTCCACGGATTGCAGAGGGAATTTATAAATCGTATTTCCTTACATTGGGAATCACTCTTTGCGCCTATAATCCTTATTGCGCTCACCCCACTTTATGTTGATAAGGAACTTCGCTCGTCCCATGTTTTGTCATTGAAGCTTTACACTTTTTCTCTATGTGTGATGTGATGTGTCTCTATGTGACACATGTGATGTACCTTTAACCGTACATCATATGATTGCAGAATGTACCAAATATGATGCCTTGCGCACGCAATTTGATCTCTCCCAATCATATGAAGAACTTCTATCATATGATAACGGCGACAAACTTTCTAAATTTCTCATCCATAGTGTATCTAACAAAATTTATTTCACATCATACACATTTCTTTAATTTATTTATTTTCATTCTCATATATTCCTTTTGTTTTGCTATTACTGTCATCATCATCATTTTATTTTGTTATTAATACACTTAGAAAAGAATATAATCATCAGCTTTTATTCTCACAGGCGGCGAAAAATGACCTAACCGGTTGAAGCGCCCTAGTTTCTCACGTCGTCGTTGGTCCATGCTTGTCTGGGTCCGGGGTAGAATTGGCCCAGAGCATGGCTCTGCTAATCGTAAAAGGCGATTCAAGAGAAAAAGTCCACCTCGCAAACATCAGCTAGTAAGAGCGGAGTATCTTACTCCCCAAACTAGAGGCGAGCTCTGGCAATCGTCGTCGGGGACCTTGCCCCCTTCCCTTGACGACCCCCCGGCGACGATGACAATGACACAACGAACGATGACAAAGACGATGACGACCGCGACGTGAGAAAACCCCCCTTCCTCCCCTTACCCGTGGCTGGTTCTGATCAGCATGGGCCCTTCCTCCCCACCCCCCTTAGGCTAGAGTGGTGCATTATGACCTAACGGTTGACGCGTCCTTAATCCAAATAAACAAATCTTCACCTTCTTCCTCTCCATCCTTTCCTTCACAGTCTTCTTCTTGATGACTTCCACCAGTTTTTGAAAATAAAATCTGTCTTTCCACTATCGTTGATGACTTAACATTTTTCCAAGCTGTGTCTCTTTTCTTTCGTCCACCTACGTCTCGACTCTCACGTAGAGAAGAGGTGGTATTGTCTAGACTTCGTATAGGGCACACACGCCTAACACACGGATATCTCTTAACCAGAGAAAAGGTTATTCCCATATGTGACACATGTGATGTACCTTTAACCGTACATCATATACTAGCAGAATGTACCAAATATGATGCCGTGCGCACTCAATTTGATCTCTCCCAATCATATGAAGAACTTCTATCATATGATAACGGCGACAAACTTTCTAAATTTCTATCCATAGTAATCTATTTAACAAAATTTAATTCACGTCATACACATTTCTTTTTTTCTTTCTTTCATTCACATACATAACTTTTATTTTGATTTTAAATTTTCATCATCATCAATTTATTTTGTTATTTATACACTTAGAAAACAATCTTATCACCAAACACACCATTAACTCATCTCATTTACAGGCGGCGCAATATGACCTAACCGGTTGAAGCGCCCTATGTTTCTCACGTCGTCGTCTAGGTCTGCAACCTTCGTCATGTGTCCAAACTACAACAGCCATTCTTTCCTAAGTTTATAGTTTTAGCTCACCACCCCGAGATACTTCATTGTATTCGTGCTCCTCATCTTAACTCATACTTTACTCCTTAAAATTTAAAAAAAAACATTAATTTGATCATCCGTTTCATAGTTTTAAACAATGTCGATTCTCATGAGAATTGTTTTATTTGTAAATTTATTATGACAAAAACTGTCCCCCACTGAAAATCACTTATATAACTGAGTGGGTAGACTCTAAATACAATTTATTTATTTATTTAAGAAGAAATATAGCCGAAATAGACCAGAGAGTATATTAATAGGGAATGTGCATTACGTTATTTTATGGTTCTACTGGGGTTTAAAGGGCCCCCTTCCTTTACACAAAAATATCTTATTTTCTTGATTTTGAGAATATTTTCATTTATAAAATAAGGGTGAAAGTTTCCTTCATTTTTTGGCGGGAAAAAAACGGGTCATACGTCACCATCCTTCATGATGCCAATCAACCAATCACGTAACGATATATCAAGTTACTCGCTTTCGGAGAATATCTTTGGCTGTACAAGCTCATTTGACATCTAGTTTGTTCTAAGATGCTTAATATTTTATTTTATACATTTAGTATTTCACAACGTAAGCTTTTAACTGTATTTTAATTGATAAAAAGTAAAAACCCCAATGTTGATTATGAAACTTGGAAAAGGACATCAACTGTTGTTTATTGTTGGGCATTGTTGTAAGAACCAAATACTTTGGCAACAGGAGGGAATTTCGTTGTTTATCTAGACGGCCGTGTTCGTCATGAGGGCCCAATGACGTAATATAAGCAGAATCGTCTGGGCCCGGGGTAGAATTTGGGCCCCGAGCATGGCTCTGCTAATCGTAAAAAGCGATTCAAGAGAAAAAAAAAGTCCACCTCGCAAACATCAGCTAGAAAGAGCGGAATATCTTACTCCCCGAAACTAGAGGCGAGCTCTGGCAATCGTCGTCGGGGACATTGTCCCCGTCCCTTGACGACCCCCCGGCGACGATGACAATGACACAACGAACGATGACAAAGACGATGGCGACCGCGACGTATGAAACCCCGCTTCCTCCCCTTTTCCCGTGGCTGGTTCTGACCAGCATGGGCCCCTCCTCCCCCACCCTTAGGCTAGAGTGGTGCATTATGACCTAACGGTTTGACGCGTCCTTAATCCAAATAAACCAATCGATAAAGAAGTTTCCCCGTTGGGGAGGTCCTCCAACTCCCTATACCGCCCTGGGTTAAATAAAAAGTCGGTTTTTTGGCGTTGGGAATCTAACGTTCCGCGCGACTCTGTGTGACGATTGATGGAACTACTTCAATAAAAGTACGTCACTTTTCTACTAGTAGTTAACAGTCGATGACGACAAATGGCGGAAACGTCAAAATATTAAATACGATCGAATGTTGGCGAATGTTTTGGCATAAAGCAAACTCTCTTTATTAATGAGGATATTTTTGATGGAGTAGACCTAAGCTTAGGAGCTAGGCCGACAATATGTATTGTTCAAGATTTCGATTTGAGTGCCAAAGGCGTACTTACGTCTGAAAACTGTATTGTGGCCTTGGGCCTAGGCTACACTTACGTCCGTTAGGCTTGAACAAGGCATATCTCAAATTATTTCGCACGAAAATGTCAGTGACGCCTGCGCAACACTTTATATTCCACAATAAATCAAAAGTAAATCGTTTTAAAAGACTAGGGCCCAGGGCTATTATGATTGAAATAAAATTGAAGTTTGACGTTTCGTCTGTTGTTTGTTGATTTCAGCGTCACTGCACATCGATAATCTACTGACCGTATTTAGCGTGCAGTGCTTTTATTAGTTTCACATTTGAGCCGCTCTCAGCGCGCAGGACGTTAGATTCCGTTTTGACTTGGGAGTAAGGGGACCTCCCCAAAGGGGAAACTTCTTTATCGACTCTGATATAAGCTAAGCGCTAGACACACAGTAAGGCCGTGGGGAGCATGACAATTTAAGCTACCTTGAATAGGGAAAAACCCACCGCCGTCTAAATGTATCGTACCCTTAAATTTAACAGCCTTTGTGTTAACAAGCGGTGTAAAATCAAAACCGCAAGATGGCGATTTCTCGATATTATTGAAGAAAAACAGTCTTTCTTCCGCAAATCTCTCAGTTACTCCGATTTCCGAACAAAGCAATTCAAGTTGGTGGACTATCATACTATTGTCTATCTGCATTAGGCTTTTAGTAATCAAAACTAGTTATTTGTGCGGGATGTGTGTCTGAACAAGGTCGTGCAGGTCTAGGGTTGCCTAGGAGAGGCCTAGGGCTTGTCAAACGTGTAATGTTAGCATTAATTGAATGTAGTCCTATAGCCTAATGGAACTAAAGGCTTACACTGTTGTATTATAAATAATTTTCTTTATCTGGGCCTAGGCCCGGGACGGTTTCTGGTTTGTTGTATGAAAGTAGTGACAATTTTTCTCGTTTCACACATAGAAGCGAAATTTAAAATGTCCGCCATTTGTTTACGTATTTGTTTATCCCCGCGACGTTCAAATAATCCGCTGCATCTTAGTTCATTCAACTAGATGAAGTATCTATGTTGCAGTGACGTGATTTTTCCCTATTCAAGAGGCTTCAAATTGTTACGCTAGCGCTCGGTTGGAAGGATAGGAGACTGAGCGTCTAGCGCTTTGCTACGCAAAGCTTATGTACGTCATTGTGAGGGCCGATCATGGTGGTATGGGGCCGATGGCGTAGGCAGCCATTTCAAAATAAATGTGCGGTAAATTTAAAAGGTCCAACTTTGACCCTCAACAGATTTTGAACGATTAACTTTAAAAACCCAAAATTAACGTTTATATCATTTTTAGACGAATATCTATATATTGCAGGTACTTTTACTGATATCTGGAACTAATGCAAATTCCCTATTATCTTAGCTTGTATTGCCAAAATGATCACAGTTTAACAGGATTTGAAGTTTAAATGTGAAACTTGATAGTTAATTGAAATGAACTTTAATCCTAATTTTAGACTTATTCTTGTAATTTTATTTTTCAATATCACAGTGACAAAGATAATCAATACTAGACCAGTAGGTATATCAGATCTGATACCTATCGATCGATGAAGGATTGGATAAAATCCGGTTAAGAAGAAAGTAATGCACTGAAACCGAATGAAGACCCCTTTTAAATAAACATTATATTATAAATAATTAAAACCCCGTCTGGGCCCGGGGTAGAATTGGCCCAGAGCATGGCTCTGCTAATCGTAAAAGGCGATTCAAGAGAAAAAGTCCACCTCGCAAACATCAGCTAGTAAGCGGGAAATATATTACTCCCCGAACCTAGAGGCGAGCTCTGGCAATCGTCGTCGGGGACACTGCCCCCTTCCCTTGACGACCCCCCGGCGACGATGACAATGACACAACGAACAATGACAAAGACGATGACGACCGCGATGTGAGAACCCCCCTTCCTCCCCTTACCCGTGGCTGGTTCTGACCAGCATGGGCCCCTCCTTCCCCCCCCCCCCTTAGGCTAGAGTGGTGCATTATGACCTAACGGTTGACGCGTCCTTAATCCAAATAAACTAAAGAAAGAAAGAAAACCGTTCGTATTTATAGTGTACCCACTCAGTCATACAACTGATTTTCTGTGGGGGACATTAAACCAAAACGACCCAGCCAACCCTGTTGGCCCCGAGTGTGTAAAGCTGTGATCTCTGAAACAATTTTTCAAATTTACAATTTTTTGTTATTTCGTGAGGATACTTGGAGGCACCCAACAAATTGACTTACATTAGTATTTCAATAAAAAATCCTTTTTATTACAAACGTTCGTGCAATTCCACAAACTCTCGTCTTTATTAAGACATCAGGCGCCTTTCAACCCTTGACAATGCACTTACATTCCGACCAGCCACCCCTTTATTACTCCCTTCCTCTTCTTCCCCCTCGTAACAGCTGGCACCCTCCCCCCACCCAGCTAGTTACACTGTCTAAGTGCACCCCTCAAGATCTGTCTTCATAACACCCCCAAGATGATTATACGAATGCTCAACGAATGCCGCCCAACAGACATTTCTTCGTGGTCTGTTTGATTAATCAACACCGCTAGATGAAATATATCGCTAACTAGTTTCCTAGGCAACATTAGCTGGTGATTTATTATTGCTGTGGTGAACAGGCCTGGAATACAAGGGGTTTGGAGACCGCTAATTAACACCAGGAAACTTAATGAAATGAAGGTAGTGGGCTTAATAATTTGTCTTATAATTACAAAAAAATATTTGTATTTATTTATATTTTATTTATTTACTTGATAAATTTTGTGGAAAGACAGGAAAGAGTGGGAAAAAATGCAGCATGAAGATGAAGAAACGCTGAGCCCGGCGACCTGTACAAAACAGTTTTGTGTCCTAGATATATTGTTGAACTAACAACACTAAACCTCCCGTTGGAAATGAGTAAGACCGAAAAGAGTATGGTTTCTTATTTACAGTGTATAATGTATATTTACATACAGTTAACATACACACTGTAATAATTTAAGATACGTTTAAAGAAAAATACTCTTTCTATTTAACCGCATGTTCAAAATTTATGTACATAATGTCAGCTCAAACACGAAATTAATTAGAAAGTGTTCATCACAATGTCTAAAGAAAATAATAATGAAATGTCTCCTATCACAAACCCCCCCCTTCACAAAACTCTGAAATATTCTTAATAATATTTCACCACCACAACAAAAGAAGTTTGACTTCTCCCACTTAGTCACAATCTTGACTCGGGCTAAACGACGTAGTCCAATCAATCACTCCACTCTATGAATATCGTCAAAGACAGGAATAAAAGAAATCGATTCACTCTTCAAGTTTTAATTTATTAAAGCCCCCCCCCCCCCACATCAATCTCTTCGACGTCTCTTTAAACATTTATCAAGGGGTGGGGGGGGGGTAGGGGGGGGGAGCTCGTCATTAGAGAATGGCTCTACCTCGGAAATATGGAGTCTTGAAGTATTTACCGGGATTGATAATAATCTATGAAATATCAGCCTATTCATCGCAACTCTCAACATCTCAAGATGATCAAACTTTTTTAAGCCTCCTGATAAATAAGCCCCGGAAATAAACCTCTACTCAAGAAAATCTCCAATTAATTAGGAAGGGATTTTAAATAATGATTGATTCTTAAATTTTGCTCCTTTAAGTCGAATTATTTGAAAATCCTAAAAATGAAGTTCCTTTACAAAATTTTAAGGGCATCTAATTGGAAAGCTGAACAATTAAAGATTGTACTAAGTTTTTCAATGGACTTACATTTTCAAAAGAACCATATACGAGAAATAAGACAGAAAGTATTTTCATGTTCCTGTACGTAATCCGGAATATTATACAGATACCAAAAGTCTTTAGGCTTCTTAGTTCGTATTGTCTTTTTTGTTCTTATTGTTTGGCAGTTAAGACCTTTTTTTATAAGAAATGTTTGTCCTCAGTTCTTCCTGCTTAGCCTACCCTTAAAACTGCAAGATATTTAAAACTAACTCAAAGCAACCAGTTACCAATAACCATGAGATGATCAAACGAGCCTATACATACATTACTCATGATATGTTTCCCCATTGACAAACTCGACCAGTCGTTTATCCAGAGCTCTCTGGTTCATCGCATATTCCACAGCCCTCTAGACGGATATGACAGCTCATCGCTCAACCACCGCCCCGCCGATCATGTCAATAATTGAATGTTGAGACTTAGCAAGCGGTGAACGCGGGGCTATTAATCAAGATGGCTGTGGAACTTTATACTCGTACGAGTTTTCCTGGGTATTTCTGGAGTCGTTCATTCATAGATATTACTAAATCGTTTACGGCAGATAGAGGGGTGCGGGTTATCTTTCGTATTCATCATTTTCAAAATCACTTTAATAAAGAACAAGAAACACAATATTAGGCATTCGCTGGGGTTAAAGAAATAGAATTAAAAAAACTAAGTATTATATTACTACAACCTAGGCCCACTTATCATCTAATAATTATGACCTCAAAACGGGTTTTGCTTTAAAACCTTGTATTAATAGACGATGACGACCGCGACGAGAGAACCCCCCCCCCTTTTCCTCCACTTTCCCGTGTCTGGTTCTGACCAGCATGGGCCTTTCCTACCGACATCTCCTAGGCTAGAGTGGCGCATTGACCTAACGGTTGACGCGTCCTTAATCCAAATAAACCAAAAATAATAATATAATATGTGAAAAAGTTTTGCTATTACTATCATCATAATCATCATTTTATTTTGTTATTTATACACTTAGAAAACAATATAATCATGAAACACACCATTAACTCATTTCATTAACTTTCAATATCACAGGCGGCACAATATGACCTAACCGGTTGAAGCGCCCTAGTTTCTCAAGTCGTCGTTACTTTCACTGCATTCCTGAAATTAGTTATTAAATTAACTACACAATTACACTATCACCAGTCTTTGATATATAATTTGATTGATTGAAATATAATTTAAATTACTCTTATATATTTCAAAAGTCAATAAAAAATTAAGTACACTTTAGGGCGCTCGTAGGTGTTTACAGCGCCAGTGACCGATAACAACGAATATATGGAAAGGCAGGGAAAGTCAGCTGAAAATCTAAGAGGGAGTGAATTATATAATTATTAAAGTTGTGATTAGGAGAAATTATCTCAATATCACAATCACATGAGTTGAGTATAACAGACACAAGTGTGTAACTATATTCACCACCCCGCGGCACCCTCCTGTAAGCACCCCCCCTGCCCCAAGGTGTCTGATACCCCCCCCCCTCCTAGATCGATACCCGTCACCCCGGCCACCCACCCTCCTAATCGCCGGCCAGCTGCCAAGGACGAGCCCTGTTAATTGCCTCGCTCGTAAAGAACAGACCCGTGTTGTTGTGTCGAGGCATTGACGGAGGAACATCGATCTCCAAGAGGAGTTTTATTAAAAGTGACGTTTGCGTAATTGAATTCTCACCTTTTGTTTTGCTTGTAATTAGGTAACTAAATGTTCACAAATTAACATTGCTCAGTATATTAAAACACAGATCAGGCCTTAAAATATTTGTTTATTCAGGAATAAGTTTAACAAAAAAAATAAAAAATGACCCTAAATAAATAAATAAACAAATAAATATTTGTTTTAGTGGTGTTTTTGGTAGGCGAAAATTCTGGCCGGGTAGGGAACTTGGGGGCTCTTACGGTTGTAGGCCACACACGTCTAACTCACGGATATCTCTTAACCAGAGAAAAGGTTGTTCCCAGATGTGACACATGTGATGTACCTTTAACCGTACATCATATGCTAGCAGAATGTACCAAATATGATGCCTTGCGCACGCAATTTGATATCTCCCAATCATATGAAGAACTTCTGTCATATGATAACGGCGACAAACTATCTATATTTCTCATCCAAAGTAATCTATTTAACAAAATTTAATTCACATAATAGACATTTCTTTAATTTCTTTATTTTCATTCACATATCTTTTATTTTGCTATTACTTTCATCATATTTTTATTTTGTTATTTATACACTTAGAAAACAATATAATCATCAACACACCATTAACTCATCACATCAACTTTTAATATCACAGGCGGCGCAATATGACCTAACCGGTTGAAGCGCCCTAGTTTCTCACGTCGTCTTTGTATACTATCGCCAGACATTCGGGTAACGATAACACATTTTTGGTGGAGGTGCCGGTCCAGACAATTTTCATTTACACTTGTATATACAAAATAGTATTTAATGATTATCCAAATTATAGAGAATGAATTCGTAAAACACTATAATTCAAGATTCTTCAAAATAGAAAAGCTTTATCTATTTTTAACATGCAGTATTAAAACAGCCCTCTGTTCCATACCCGACCAGAAATCCCGAAGCTGTTTAGTTCCCATCACGAACCCGCCCAATGTTCTCTACCCCACAGTCCTTTTTGGTCTATGTTTAAGAAATAATATAATACTTTCATTATTAACGTATAAACTAACTTACTAACTAACTAAAAGTATGGCAATTTTGCATATTTAATGTTCGATAATAATAGTTATAAAAAGTTGAGTGCTTGTTTATTTGTTTTTATACTTGTGGACATTATTAATATAACTTTTAGATCTTCGGGACTATATTTCGAATTCTTAAGAATGTGGCTCATAACTTAGGTTAGCGTAGTCTCTCTCTCTCTCTCTCTCTCTCTCTCTCTCTCTCTCTCTCTCTCTCTCTCTCTCTCTCTCTCTCTCACGTGCCTCTCCAGCCAGAGCATCCACCACATGTACGCGTTTAAAAAATGATGGACAGCAAGGAATTATTTTGCCTGGTTGCCATGGCGACGTCAAGCTACGCCTCCGTACGTCATGTCAGCTCGACGTGGCTGCCAGAGATGGTGGAAGCTGCTTGTTTGGTGTAGGTTATCTTCCTACGCACCCTGATGAAAAACTACGATGTATGAAAATGGAAATCTAGAAAATATGTTTTGTTTAGAAATCTACTTGACATATTCTAGTTCTTCAAAAGAATTAGTTCATATACACGTACATTGTTCTATTATTTGGCTTACACGGGTATCCAAAACACCCAAAATATGAACGAAGTTTCTTAAACGATCGATTGTTAAAGTTGAACATACACACAAAGTTTTTCGAATATGTAATCTCTTAATGGAGGTGCCGAGGCGTTTAATACTTATTTGAAAAGGTGGTTTATAAATAAATTTTAAAGTCTTATTTAGAGTCTACCCACTCAGTTATACAACTGATTTTCAGTGGGGGACAGTAAACCAAAGCGACCAGGCCAACCCTGTAGGCCCTGACGCAATCGACGAGTGAGCGATAACCAACCAAAGATCGAAGGAAATATAGCAATCAGTGGTATGGACAGTGCGAACACCCGCGGATCAACACCAGAATCTACAAGGCTGATTCAGAACAACTGTGAATTTATTATGGGCCTCGTTGCTAGGACGGCTCCAAAAATGTTTCGACCCCCTGTTTGCAAGAGTCACCTTAAACTTTCTTTGTCTTCCTTGTTAAGGTGTCAACAACAAAACCGCTTGTCCATCGGTCTTCATCGTGATAGATAACACACGGAAGAGTGACGCATATTAAAGAGGAGCTCTCACCCTAATATAATTGTAGTACTGTGCTGTAGTTAGCGTTTCTGCTTCCAATGCAGAAGGTCCAGGGTTCGATTTCCGCTATAAGCAAAAGTTTATAACATCTGATTTGGAAGTCCGTCAGTTCTTGGGGTTAGAAATTTGTTAACGGTGACTTTGGAGCCGTTGATTCTCGCTGTTGATCCGCGGGTGTTCGCACTGTCCATACCACTGATTGCTATATTTCCTAATAAAAAATATCGATCTTTGGTTGGTTATCGCTCACTCGTCGATTTCGTCGGGGCCTTCAGGGTTGGCGTGGTCGTTTTGTTTTAAAGTCCCCCCACTGAAAATCAGTTATATGACTGAGTGGGTAGACTCTAAATACAAATCTATTTATTTAAGTCAATCGTAGGTCGTGTTTGGTTTTCATCGTGACACGTGACACAGAATAGTGACCATATTAAAGAGCAGCTCTCACTCTAATATAATTATTACACAATATATAATTACAAACTTTACACACCTTTACTGAATCAAAAACTCTCCCTTGCCGAGCCCCACCCCATGCTCGTTCCGGGGCCTCCCTAATTAACCCTGTCTATAATTAGCCTCCCTTGTAATTACCCCCCCCTTCTAGTTTCCGACGGCCTCAACAAGAGTTGTGTACAAACTCCCAACCTAATTACACCAACTATATCGGTTGTTGTTGACTGTGCCTGAATAGTCACGAGTCCACGTATACCTCATAGGAGTAATGAAGCCTAGACCAGGGGGGCTTAATTATCTTGAAGTATACAGAAAAATGAACGAATATGAACATCAAGACATTTGCGACTTTTATTAGTGTTTAAAAGTAAGTGAAATTTTTAAATTTGTTTGTAATGCGACATCTAAAATATGACATCACTTTATAGGACGGTAATTAATGTCAATTTATTCAAAGGCAAATTTCAAAATGAGCAATCGAGCTATAAGAACTAGAATATTTAGGTTATCTACGATATTTGAACAAGACGACTGAATCTATCTCTTGGAAAGTATAATACTGATAGGGATTGAGATAATGAATTATTAGGAAGTCATGGCTGATTATTGTAAAAACATTAAAATTGTCGGGTTGCACAGCCTATTTCAATCTTAAGTTATCCGCAACATAGGTTGGATATTGCTTTATGTCATTTTAAGTTTAAATTTATCTCATGTCGTACTTTATGTTTTGTAACTTATTCACACCAACTTAAATGAAAATCTCTGTAAAATTTACTCATTGCATTAAATACAATAATTTTTTAAATTTATCAATGAGGTAACTTTTGAACATTACCTTCCTTTGCAAAACTTAATTAATATTACACTAGGAAGTAGGAACTTACAATAAGATTACATTTGATAAGTAGTTTTTTCTTCTTATTATTATTAAGTAAATTATTATTATTAATAATTTAAAAACACAGTATATAGTCCTAACTGTGTACACATTTAAAAATTGTTCTGTTTAAATAATCTCATCAATATTATTAGAACTTAATTGCGTTCGCTTCCAAGCACGGTTTTCTTCTCCTTAACTTAAAATCGTGGCTGAGTTTATATCACCCTCTTACTTTTTGATAACTACTTTGCCAAAATACTGGCCTTTAAGTCAAAGCCCAAATACGGTCATTATTTTATTTTTGTTTTCATTTAAGTGTCCCTTAAGAGCCGCTTTACTCTCGTACGCCGAGGTTTAAACGAGCGCACGACTTATCTTAAACCTTATTTACCACATCTCTCGTAAGTCTATTGGCCGGATTGATTTTTCCCCATCGCCCGCCTCTAATTTCCCCCCTAATCCTTTGAATGGCTCGCCTAAGTCCTTAATGTGCCACCCAACCCTTAAACTTCCTCTTTATGTCCAAACCCACCCTCTTAAACTTCCCCTAATTACCAATAGTTCTGGAGCGGTTTAAACCCTCTGTATTGGACTCTATACCCCGACCAATATAAGACAAGACCAATAACAAGCACATTTTAATAGAAGAGGTGGTATTGTCCAGAATTCGAATAGGCCACACACGTCTAACTCACGAATATATCTTAACCAAAGAAAAAGGTTGTTCCCAGATGTGACACATGTGATGTACCTTTAACATCATATGCTAGCAGAATGTACCAAATATGATGCCTTGCGCACGCAATTTGATCTCTCCCAATCATATGAAGAACTTCTATCATATGATAACGGTTACAAACTTTCTTAATCTCTTATACAAAGTAATCTATTTAACAAAATTTAATTCACATCATACACATTTCTTCAATTTATTTATTTTCATTCACATAAATAACTTTTGTTTTGCTATAACTATCATCATCATCATCATCATTTTATTTTGTTATATATATATATATGCTTAGAAATCAATCGTATCATCAAACACACCATTAACTCATCTCATCAATTTTCATTTTCACAGGCGGCGCAATATGACCTAACCGGTTGAAGCGCCCTAGTTTCTCACGTCGTGGTAATGGATAATGATCTTTCATTTTGTTCTTTATAGATTTCCATTTCAGATGTTTCCTGAGTCGATTCTTGTTTTGATGGACTTCCATCCATCTATATTATTCGCTGCAATAATCTAAACTATTGGAGGTGTCCAAACAAAGAAGCAAATCATTCATGTTGTACAAATAATGATGACGTCGTGATTCGTTACCAACCAGTGGTCCTCATGTCAAATACTGATCACTGGTTGGCTATTATTCTCTCATGGATGGCGTTGGCGTCGGACCATCTAAGTTCTAAGTTCTTCCTGCATATCTAGAAAAGAATAAATACAAGTATTTGTACGGGATGATTCTTTACTCTGTACAATTGTAGGAACCACAATTCTTACTACACTCCCAACCATCTAAGGGCAGATGTCCTCACTAAAATCTGGTAACTCTGTGGTAACCGAAGTGCTAGTAAAAGACAAACATTTTGTAGACCTACGCGCTTCAGACAAATAACATGCGCTTAGTGATATTTATAACGGTGACCACTTTGTGACTTGTGCATCCTGTTCTTATATCTTTGGGCTTATAGCATTACAACCCCTCCCTCCCCCACAAAAACAACCTCATACTGATAACTGTTAACAAATACACCCCCTGTGTTCGCGCCATTTACTCTATCTACATTTTCTCGACTCCCCTTGCATCATATGCCGTTTATCGATTTACGTTGTTATCAGCTGTTACTCCCCCCCCTTACTCTCCTCCCCCTTCCCTCTACCTAGCGGACATTGTCCGTACTTTCACTGTACATCTCACGTCAGTGACTGTACGTGACCTATGATATTTAACATCTATTGTACCTAGATCCCCAGTCTCCAATACGTCCGTACAGACGCTAGCGTAGCAAATTGAAGCGTCAATCTGACCTATTCAAGATGGCGATTTGGCGTTTCAATTTATGCTTGATATTATGTTTTAGATGCGATTCAGTACTTTTTTGGATTGTTTGATATGGTTTTAGCTTGTGCAGCATGGGAATGCACAAACAGAAACGATAGGTAACAGTTATTGCGTAAGGAAATTTAGTACTCATTTGGTGTTAATGGCTAATAAGCTCACCTGTCAACCTGACAGCACGCTTGAAAAATGTTTGGGCTAAAATCGCTCCCACCTACTTTAACATACAATCTGACCTATTCAAGATGGCTTCTAATTGACACGCCAGTGGACCAATGACTGGGGATCTAGCCTCCTATAGATGTTAAATATCATTGGTTACCTACTCTGTTGGTGATATAAAATGTTGTCCTGTGAACTAAGATGTGTTCCCGCGCCGGGTGACTTCCCGGCCTTGTGAATCTTTACTTGCTCTTATACCCGGCGCAGCTCACTCTCTGCTCGTTATACTGCTGGCAGTAAACACCGGGCCGAGAGTGCAGATATTAACCCTGCCATGAGGGGGCTAAACACTTTGGCTGGGGTATAGTCACATCTCAAAGAGACATCCCACACCCACGACCTTCTTTAATCTGCCCACTGTAAGTGCCCTTAGTTTTACCTATGAGACTAATTAGTTTATTGGTGTTTTAGGAAAGGTCGAGTGCTGTTTAAGTGGACTGATTCTTTATTCGCTTAAAAACTAAAACAAAACAAAATAAGTGAAAAAATGTTTAAGAGCAACACGTATCTCACCATCTTGCAAGAATAACCTGAAAAAATATAAATTTACACTTTAACTTACACAAAATTTAAAAAAAATAAGCAACGTTTATTAGTAGAAGGATTCGAGTCAAAAACATCCTGTAGGTTCAATGTAAAAACGTTAATAATTATTTACGCAATCAAAACTAATAGCTTTTACGTCAAAGATTCGATATAAATTTAATAGTTTAAAAAAATGTTTTATAATAAGACTGGCTTCCGGATAAAAATATCTCGCAATATCTCAAAGAATGTAATCACATATACGAGCACATAACAACGCAAGTTTCACACAATTTATTGGGCTAATCACACTTAAATCTCTCGCTGTTGTTTTGCACATTGTCTTTTCTTGGGCTAATAATAACTTGATTAATGTTGGTTCTCAGAGTTATAGTTTTACAAGGCAGTGTAGTTTCTCTAGCAATATCTTCTACGGCGAGTGCAACGTTGTAATCAATTGTAATATTAACGTCTTTCTTTGCCAGGGTCGGTTGTTATTACAGTGTTGTTTCTTCTTTGTTCTAGTAATTAATATCATAAAAGGTTTAGTCTTTAAATGTTTCTAGTGAGTAATATGATTCTATATCATACCATGTTTAAAATCTGGGAACTTTGGTTCAAATCTTACAACGTTTCCAAATATATATATATATATATTCCACTTTTGGCATTATGCAGTGTATGCAGTGGCGCATCAGGGGGGATTCTCCCCCCCCCCCCTTAATCTCAGCTTATTTAAATAAATTAATTAAATTAATTAAAAACATTTAAATTCAATCTTGCATTTAACAATGGATAAACATAGCACTTTTTATTGCCACCACATTTGGTGCATTTGAGTTTTGTTTTAAAAATTAAAATTTACTTGCTTTTTTTATGCACAATCCTAAAATTAGTTACCTGGGCATTGTTAAACATGCGGCTCACCTTGTCTTGCCAAAACAATCTACCAAGTATTCAATTGATTTTGAACGCGACTTGAAAATTACAACAAAACCAAATTACACCGATAAAGAAAGACCAAAGTTCAAAATAACAAAAACAACGGCAACATTTTCTTTCGAGAGATGACTTGATTTTCTACGCTCGTTCGCTAGAATCGTGCCACGAAAGACTAAGACAGCTTATAATTGGTCGCCTAATGCACGGTGACGTGTCACCCCCCCCCCCCCCCCCTCGACAAAGAAAGTCATTATCGACAAACTATCATGACCGAGTCCGCTCATTGTTCGCTCGCGTGCCCAACAAAGAACCGAACGGTCCGGAATGTATAAATATAACGAACACCGCGACAAGAGCTTCAACTCATTCAAATATTTGCCTTCTTTTCTTTGACAAGCAAAACAAAGGGTTAAATGAGATGGGAAACTTCTTTTAGACGTCTTTATATTATTATTCCGTGAACAAAAGATCAGTCCCAAAGTTGACTTTTAGATTTGTAAGCGGAGCTTTGAGGGGAGTCGATGATTCGCTAGACTCGAAGATGCTTCTTTAACTTAATTTCATGTTTGTTTTCGAGGGTTCTATATTTGACTTTGGAAAACTGCTCAGAGTTATTTCGGAGATGTCTGAGCGGAAAGAATTGAGTTTTTGACGGAAGAGTAGAATATTTCTTAAATCACCCTCGGCAATTTCATTAAAAAGTATGATTTTGATCCTGTTCAATCTTCTGAAAGCTGATTTACGTTTTGGGTTGTTATCACAATTCTATCTTTACCACATTCATTCTCCTGACATTAGATATTTACCCATAAGAGTAAAGTTTCTATACTTCGACACAATTAACACAATTTAAAACAATACAAGTTGCAATCAAATCATTAAATGTACGGACAAATATTATCAAATTACAAAATTCAATGATTCAAAGATCATTGCTGAGCAAACTAAATGAGAGGCGGAAACCACAATAATTGATTCATCATAATCTTCATTCATCATTAATCGTTTGTATTTAGACTAAGGAAAACCTCGATCGACATTGACAAAATACTCTCAGTACAGTGATAACATTTTCTTCAGAGACACGCATCATTTTATTTTGTTATATATACACTTAGAAAACAATCTAATCATCAAACACACCCTAACTCATCTCATCAACCTTCATTCTCACAGGCGGCGCGAATATGAGCTAGCGGTTGAAGCGCCCTAGTTTCTCACGTCGTCTTTACTATACCACTTGGCCACGGTTGTCGTTTAGAGTCACCGCCACCTACATCTAGGACAGTGACACGTGTATCGCGTGCGAACTACCTCAATCAAGCTGGTGCTGTGGCCGTTCTGTTTTGCTCTTTTATCACATGTTTAAAATTAGTATTTTAATACCTTTCCTTATCACCATCTTTAACCACACCACATGAACAATACACGTGTATAAACTTTTTATTATTCCATAAAACCATGTCATTCCGTGCTCTCTCTCTCTCTCTTTCCTCTCTCTTTCTTTCGCTCCCCTCTTTTCTCTCTAACCACACACCGGAACTGTAAAGTTATGTCAAACAACAGCGATCCTGATTGCGTTAATCACCTAGTGTCAAATCAATCAACTCCAGCCACGTCTGTGCAGATTACCCCCATAGCGTGTTAATGTCTATCTTGCCTTGTTGCCGCTATCAGCGTGTCCATTACATGAATACTGCAGAACACACGTAAATACTGCAGAATACCGACACGGGGTTCGGCATATCAGTGATTGATCACTTCAACACGGGGATTACTATGATGTATTACTACGTGTTTTAATTTGGAGGGGAGGGCGGTTTTCCGTGTATTCATTAAGCCACACGAGCTGATTTACAAAGGGGACAAAACATAGGCCTACATGTTTATAATTTACAATAAAACACATTGAATGTGTTGCAATACATACACCTTGAATGTGTTGCATTCCATGATTTCTTCATTTATTTTCAAATCATTTAATTTCGAATGACACGAATTCAATTCTTTGACCTTCCCTTTAAGGGACAAACTTTCTAAATTTGTCATCCAAAGTAATCTTTTAGCAAAATTTAATTCATATCATACACATTTCTTTAATTTCTCTATTTTCATTCACATAAGTAACTTTTGTTACTTTTGCTATTACTATCATCTCATCATTTTATTTTGTTTTATATATATATACACTTAGACAACAATCTAATCATCAAACACACCATTCACCCATCGCATAACCTTTCAATATCACTGGCGGCGCAATATGACCTAACCGGTTGAAGCGCCCTAGTTTCTCACGTAGTCGTTATCCTTATTCGAATGAATTTTACATGTCTTTTCCTGTATGTATTCTTAAGTTGTTTCATAGGTATTCATTTGAGATCAGAAGTGCACATCTAAAATCATGTGTTTTAATTAATTACTAAAGATATCATCAAAACTACTAAAAAGTTAGGATAAGACACATCTCAAAACAACACTTTGTAAAAACCGAGATTTAATGGAGTCTTTAAACAAAAATGCCCGTTTTTTCTTTCGTTCGTTAATCAAGTGAGCAGCTGTAAGAGCTCGCACACATGATATTTGCAACCCAAAATATTAAAACGTAAACCAAGGGGTCAAAATGCAAAATTGTGTTGGCGAAATCTTGTTTAACGACCTATTCGCTAATAAAAAGTTAAACGAACTTTTGATAAACTGTCCCCCAATTATAAAATCATATTTGTGTGTATGTGAAACAAAATCGACGGCGATGAAAACAACATTGATTATGATAAACGAGAACCAAAGAGTAGAAAAGTACGAAAACAATTCAGCCGCAAATATTTTGACTTTCCCCAGACAAATATTCACACAAATCACAATTACAAAATATTGATCTTACTGATAAAACTTCACGTCAACCAAAAACAACTTCTGCGAAGAAAAGTAAACAGAACGAAGCAAACATTGTGATCAAATTCCAAACCATGTATTTTGATTTCCCCAAGTCAAATAACCCCCAATAAATACCAACCTGTCACATTCTTCAGCCTTCGTTTCCCAGCAAACAAAGTCCCATGTTTCCTTTCTTCCGAGAGGACAACATTCTTCCAGCTAATCCCCCCCCCCCCCCTTCCCCAGATGTCGTGCATTTTGACTGACATCCCCTCTAATTTCAGTCCAGATAAGACTCTCAAATACCCCTAATGTTTGCGGTATTATCTAAGAAAACAAAATTAATGAAATTCCCCCAAAAACGTAAACACGGCCTCCTCTAGACTGACAACATCTCGAGACGCATGCGATAGTTTCTTGCTTCGAGATCAGAGCTACCAACCCAGGCCTAATGAATTCCCTCGTTGACTAATGTTAGGTTACTTAAAGAGCGGAATCTGGAACCGACAACTGAACAGTCGTAAAAAAGATTAATCTTTGACCACTGTTGTGGAGTACAAACCCATTTGTCCTTATTTTGCTTAACTCTTTCGTTGGCGGCCGAACCAAATGATGATTGATGGCCGAAATCCTTCTTGAGAAAAACAAATTTCGTCCAAGGCTTTAATGATCCGTACTTTGCAATATTTCACCGCACAATTCGCGTGTTCTGTGAGTGGCTTAGTCCCCGGTAACAACAAACTTAGCTAATCTGTAATAACATAAAGTAGAGTTTATTTTCAATCTACATTTAAAACCTTCAACGCAAAGCTTTTCAAAACAGCTTTCAAGACAAACTTTAGTTTTATGCTTTATGATAACTGTGATTGATGGAGCTAACGAACTCCCCTTACACCCTTAGCACGCTCACATATTAAATAGGGGTGCACAGCTGCTGCTGTTAGCTGATTCTTAATTTAATAATAAAATCACCAATTTATATTAACATGAAGGTTTGTGGACGGGAAAAATATAAAAATGTATATATACTACTATTGTATAAAGAGAATAGACAAAACTTAGATTGTGTGCAATAGAACTCTTTCTAATAGGTTTAATAACTTAGTCAAATTCGTCGTATTGTCATAAATAAATTAGTAAAATTGCAAAAATCTTATGCATTTGGTGGAGGTGCCGGGTAGAGCGAGAAAAGTTTTAACTCCATAAGAATAACATTGTTGGTGGAAGGTGCCGGGTCCTTATAATTTAGTTGTCCCCCTTTGCAAATCAGTTTTGAAAACTAAACAGGATAGACAAATTAAAATGGAGATAAATCCTAAGCAAAAAAGTTAACACTGAATTGTGATTTGCGTGTGAACTGATTTGCATTGTGTTCTTCAGCGTACGAGACTGGTAACATGTCAGTAGAATGTCGGCTTCGCTGGCTGTCACAACAGTAATATACAATATTCAGAACCACCTATCCGAAGTAAATTCACATCATACACATTTTCTTTAATTTCTTTATTGTTCATCAAACACACCATTAACTCATCTCATCAACTTTCAGTATCACAGGCGGCGCAATATGACCTAACCGGTTGAAGCGCCCTAGTTTCTCACGTTGTTGTCGTTTCGTTTATACCTTAGTTTATAAATATGTGCATACATCTCACACAATTAATTATGGAAGAACATAGTACTAAACTATGTTTAACTTAAATATGCCGGTCTCTAGTTGGTCATTGTTTGCTAGTCGATGGTGTCGGCGCCTACAGGGTTGGCTTGGTTGGCTTAAAATTTAATGCCCCCGCTGAAAATCAGTTCTGTGACTTAGTGGGTAGACTCCAAATACAAATATATTTATTTAACTTGTTGAACGCCACATGAACTTGGGTGTGCGGTGATCTACGTATCCCACATATATGTTAACGCAGTCTGCCACACGCCCAATCATGTGTCAGTCAACGTGTTCAATACAGTACAGTAAAGATGGTGCTTGTGATCTAAACAACAAACAAACCCCAACCATCTTGGCCGCGAGTACAGTTCAGCGGCTACTAGTACACATCCCCCCGCTCTCAGCGCCACCGAGCTAACGGCCGGGCACCGCCCCCTCAACGACCCCGTCTTATAACCGACCATATCTAGCAGGCGGTGTCTCAGATTTATCCCCGGTCTAGACCCTAGGTTAGATTGGATTATACATTCAATGAAGGGCGGACAATGCAAGGATTCTTCCCCTTTACAATAGAAACAGATAAGAACTTGTATTGTGTGTTTTTTAACCTCTTTACTTAAAATGGAGATGCTAACAGGCAATCTTCAGAAAGTTACATATTGCAACGAAGCAAAAAAATCTTTAATATTTATGAAGGTAACTATATGGTACACGGTATATCAAGTGGTGGAGTAACATCTACCATAACCTGGCCTTGATTTACTTCTTCTCTAATTATTTAATAGTCATTCATCCCCATCGACAAGTAATCGTTATTTTTTATAATAATTGTAAAGGCAGATAGGCTGATAAGGGTAATTATATTTTAAACTATTGTGTAGAAAGTGGAAGACCTCTCACTATTCAATTATAATTTTCATGAACCACTTCTATTGTGAATAGATTGAATATGGGAATTATGTTCTTAGAGCTGTAACAGTTTGACGTCTTGTAGAATATGTATACATTCGCCGCCCCGCACCATTCAAAGAATTGATTCTTACTGTACATAGAGAGTTGATTGAACTGCTCAGAACTCTCTCCCTTCCCCTCCCCCTCTCCACATATTCCCCTGTTTCTCTCTCTCTCTCTCCTCCTAATCACTATCTCCTTGTTTCTTTTCACTATCTTGGTTGCACATTAGTTTCAAGATACCCTCTCTCCCACTCTTAACTACCTGTTAAACCAATGTAATTCCATTAAATAAGCCGCGTCACTTCCCAAACCCCTAACTCATATTGTTTACCAAATTGCACTCCATTACCCGGCATCACCTTGTTTTCTCCCCTCGTATCCCTCCACCTGTGTTGTAATGTCCCTATTACCTCCACGCACGGCCACCTGGATATTGGAGGTCCCAGTATCAGTCGTGTGCACATTATCACCGACGGTGTTGAAGCTGTTGCTTATTCGCTTATTCTGAGGGAGTACGCGCTACAAATTTCTAATTGCATAATTCAGAATTTTAATTTAAGCAATGACGTACATATTATGATATGATTTAATTATATTTTACTTGCTGTGATTGAAGTTAACAACGACAGATAACCATCACAAGTAACTAAAATCAAGTGTTGATGTGATGTAATTAAAAATGAAAAATATAAATAAATAGGCCTATTAGGTCAACTACTACTAATACTAATAAATATGTTCCCCCTTTCTTCAATCTGGGCATATTTATTTATTGTGTGTTACATCAGTATACCAACACTATTCACATAAATAACTTTTGTTTTGCTATTACTATCATCATCATCATCATCATTTTATTTTATTTTGTTATATATACACTTAAAAATCTAATCATCAAACACATCATTAACTCATCTAATCAACCTTCAATATCACAGGCGGCGCAATATGACCTAACCGGTTGAAGCGCCCTAGTTTCTCACAACGTCGTAGCTTCTTAAGCTAGGCTCCGCTAGGCTCCGCTAGGCTCCGCTAGGCTCCGCTAGGCTCCGCTAGGCTCGCTAGCTCGCTACTCCGTAGGCTCCGCTAAGCTCCGCTAGCTCCGCTAGGCTCGCTAGATCCGCTATGGCTATGAAAACGACGTGACAAGACGATGGACCGCGACGGGAAACCCCTTTTCTCCCTACCCGTGGCTGTTCTGACAGATGGGCCCCTCCCCCCCCCCCCCCTTAGGCTAGTGGTGCATTATGACCTAACGGTGACGCGTCCTTAATCCAATAACCCAAATCCGCTAGGCTCCGCTAGGCTCCGCTAGGCTCCGCTAGGCTCCGCTAGGCTCCGCTAGGCTCCGCTAGGCTCCGCTAGGCTCCGCTAGGCTCCGCTAGGCTCCGCTAGGCTCCGCTAGGCTAAGCTACCTGTATGTTTGGGCGAAGCTGCAGGAGGGGAAGTAGCAGCATTAGTGACACGTGTTGTGTGGCTTGGGGTGAGAATTGCTACATAATTCAATCCTATCGTACTAGGGGTGATAAAGCGCGGACTCGGACACGCCCCCTTTGTTAGGGTGAGCACACAACTCGCACTCACACTCGCACACACACTCGCACACACACACTCGCGCAATACTTTATAAACTACACCGACACATGCGATTTCACCATATTCGTTACATCGTGTTTATACTTATTATTAGGGTGAAAACCACCCCTAAATGCATCACCTTCATGTCTGTCTGCCTGTGCGTGTGATACGTCTCACGATAAAACCTAACGCGACATCTGATTAACATTGCCCATCAAACAAGATCATAGAGAATGGTTTTGGTGACCCTGGGGGATAGCCCCCCCCCCCCGGTTCCATCAAAAAGAGGCAAATATGTCTACCCAGCAAATAAATATAACTAATGTGTATCCTTTTTAGACAACCTTTGGTTAAGAAGCTATGTTCCTAATGGCCGGTTCTCCAATACCCGTACTTGTAAGTTGTACTTCTTCTTACATTGTTCACGGATGCAATTGCCATTGTGTAGATTCCAATTTCTATTCTATTTTTATACTTTTCTTTTGCCATCATTTCTAAGCTATAGAACACAGTAAAATTTAAGACTCTGTTTCATCAGTTTTCAACACAATCTGATAAATAACAAAATAATATTATAATTTTTTTTGCATCGTGTTCAAAATTCCATTTCCTGTCATGATTTATCATCTTTTAATACTCTAAATATACTAAAAGAAAATACTGCTTACTTGTTATAAGGTTTTCTGACCTTGGGTACGGTTGAAATAATCAAAAAAGTCCAACTATATGTCTACCCACGCAAATAAATATAAACTAATACCTTATAACCACCTTTGGTAAGACAGTTCCTTCCGTTTTTTACAAACCCCGCTTTTTATGTAACTATCACTTACATGTTAAATGAAGGCCATTTGTGCCATCACCACCTTCAATTTCATTGTTTCAATACTTTTCTTTCCCAATTCTTCTCGCTTGAAACACAGTAAATTTAAATCGGTTCATCGTGTTAACACAATTGAAATTTCCCAACCCACAAATTATAATGTTTTTAGATGGCAAATTCATTCCGTCAAGTCTAGCGTTTCTTTTTCAAATACCTCTAATACGATTGTACTGTTTCCGAAAATCCGATACTAGCGTTACTTTATACGTTTTGTCCAGCCTTGGGTTACGGTGTGAAATAACTACCGCAAAGTTCAACGTTTATTCTTCCGGAAAACATAAATAACTCATAACCATACTTCCACTCTCCTGATAGACGTTTCCGTTGTTAGACAAACCCAAACACGTGATGCGTTTTGTAGTCCGTGTAAAAGCCTGTGAAAATGGGCGTTGTCGTTTCCCGACAATACGCCTCTAGGCTTTCTTGTTGTCCACCATACAATGCTAGGATCTCCCGGCGTGTGCTGTTTCGCCGGGACATACGAACGTTAACTCTTATGCACGGTGTATTGTGTACAATATGGAATACTGCTCGGGTGCACGGCAAATAGCCTAATGGGTTCTAGGGTTAGTTGCCGCTCTCGAGTACTAGGGCGTTGTACGGGTTGTTGTCCGGGACAATACTGCCGGGATAACTAGGGCGTTGTACGGGTTGTTGTCCGGGACAATACTGCCGGGATAACTGGGGCGTACCGCCGGGGTAGGGTGGTGTATGGGGTTCTTTTAGGTTCATTTCGTGACGTCGAAATTGTCGTCGAATGTGTTGGTAAAAATGTAAAATTTGCACATTAAAACCCAATCTATAGCAATTTTAATTGCTGTGATTTTAATACCCCATCTTTACCTTAGGGGTTTTCTTGGAAATCTTACACTTTTAATGATATTTAAACATAAGAGGTGAAATTCCATCTCTTTAAAGATCAAATATAATGTAGACCTAAAGGGAACATAACGATTGGTTCAAGTAAAAATAAACACTGTATGGAGATACTCGTTTTTAAATTTGAGCACTTTTCTTGTTTGTCTCTTAAATTATACATTTAATCTTTGAGAACCTTTCTAGATCAATCAAGGTTGCAAACAAATTATTGGTATTGGTTGTTTACCAAGACCAACTGTTTGACACATATCTTTGATCTTTATCCTATCTTTAGAGAAACAAAGCTCCCTGATATGTGTCACTTTTCTGTCCGTCTGTCTGTGCGTGTGTCACGTCTCAAGCTACACCGACATGACCTCCTATTGAGATTGAGTTCAACAAGATACAGAATGTGTTTGGTGACCCTTGGGGTCTAGGGGTGGGGTGGGTCTAGCCCCCAGGAAGTTTTGATAACCTCTCTACTCCGCACCATTGTAAAAGCTAGAACAAGTAAGACACAATAGGTTATTGTTTGCGTCCCTCTTAATATTTAGCATCTTAACCAAAACGAGATTTGAAAATCGGGAAGAAACCTGTTATTTTATTTGTTTTTTTCTTCTGCGATATGTCTCATCTTAATCCTTCCGTATCTAAATCCTTAAGATCTGCTCTACATTTTATTCTACATCTCGACCTATTTTAATTATTTGTCCCTTCTATTTTCCCCCTTAACATTTTTTTTACTTTTCTTTTTTTACATCACCATTAAAACTTACTATAAAACGTTTTTTTTAGCTCTTCACCAACTTTCGTCCTCATTTATGTATTCCAAAGATTCACCTCGCAACATCAGCTAGAATATGCGAGTTTTACTTCCATCTAAGTTCTGGCAATCGTTCGGATTTAACCCTTCTTAGTAGGCGATGTCCACGCAAAAGACAATACGACACTATGACAAACGTTTTTAACCGTCAGTGTTTGACAGATGCCTCCTTCTTCTCACCCCTTGCTAAAATGCTATGACCTAAGTTTTCGGTCCCTTCACTCAAATAAACTACAGTCTTAAACTTAGTATTATGTTTAAGGTGTCGCTATTTCACTTACATACATACTTTTATTTCATCTTTAGTTCTAGTTCATTTCAAATTATTTTGTTATTGATCACTAGAAAACAAATATCTAATCATAACAACTGCATTAACCTCTTCTAAGTTGTACTTTCATTCTGTGGATTGCAGTAAGACTAAGGTTTGAACAGCTCTCAAGCTAAAATATCTCACTGGTGTTAGGGTCGTAAGGAGATTTCATGGCAAATGTCTAGTTTGGACTTAATTTTAATGATCCAGTTCAGAAATTTATTTCTTTAGTGTCCCCCATTTGATGAAATAAAATGAAAATCTGGTATAGTTTTCTCGATGTTGTATAGAGTCATATTATTTGTCAGTGACTAGCAAGCTCACTAGTAACTGTTTTTTTTTTTTTATAAACCAGAAAACTAACCCTTTTTCAGGTGATTAACTAGAAATGAATAAGCGGTGGACTAACTAATTGTTTAAAGATTTTTTTGAAAAATGTAACAAAAATTGTATTTTTTTATGTCAATCCTATTCTGTTATAAAAAATGGATTTACCAACAATAATTCATTACATTTTTTCTAAAAAATTATACTACAAACATGTACAATTATGCAATATGTATTATACAAAACATTAAAATTGTTAGATTAAAAATGTGAAATAATATTTAAAAAATATATCTATATAATTATGTATTTTTCTCGTTTATATACATTGCACCGTTCATTAAAATTGCATAAACAACGTTTTAAATTGCATTTTTCAAGAGATGGCGTTAAACAACATCGTTTTTGAGTTTGTCTTACATTAAAAATATATTTTTATTTGTTAAATGTAGCCAACAAATGAAAAACATCGTTCTGTAACACTGAGCTCTGTTAATATCAAACCACTATTCGTTAATTAATTATACCAGCGTTAAGTCAAATAATCGTCTATTAACGATTATGTATTTGTGATACGGCAACTTCGGGTGTCGAAGTTCATACAAGTTAACTATTAACTGCTGATTACCGAATTTAAAGCCGCGCCCACAAAACTGATTGGGGATTAAGAGTTTGTAACTAACCTGTGAAGGTTAATCCCAGATTAGGTGAACTCCGAACAACGTAACTTGTATTGCATTGGGTGTGAAAGATAGTTTTGGACTTTAATTTGATTTTTATGCTGACCTTGAATAGAAATAAAGATATTTCCAATTCGTTTATAGCACATCACATTCACAAAGAGCAATAAGGCCTAACCCTCTTTTTCAGCCCATTCAAACAATTGTGTCCTTCGTGCACAGTAGGACAGATTCGCGTGCTCTATATTTTTTAACATTCGCTACAGAAAATCCTTCACTTTTTAATTTTGTAACAAAACTACCAACGTACTTCTTCAGTTTGAATTACATAATTTTCTAACAGTGTAAACTTAAGCTCTTAACTAAGAATTAACCTTAAACATTTAATCACAATACTCCTCACACATACTATAATGAGTAGTTTCAGTCTAGGCCCGGGGTAGAGTTGGCCCAGAACATGGCTCTGCTAATCGTACAAGGCGATTCAAGAAATAAAGTCCATCTCTCGCAACCTCAGCTAGTATGTATTGGAGAGTATGTTTCTCCCCAAAACTAGAGGCGAGCTTTGGTCGGCGATGTGAGACACTCCCTCCTCTGGTTCTGTCCAGTACGGTGATTTCCCCCTAGGCTAGAGTGGCGCAATATAACCGCACGGTTGACTTGCCCATTAACCAAATAAACTTAAATTGAATTAAATGTCTCAGCTTTACCTACGTCACATTGTTGTTACTATGGTGGTCTGACATTAAGAGATTGCCCCCCCCCCCCCCAGGTAATGACGTCACTGTCTTCACCGCCCTCTATACTGTACCCCGACCAGAGTCTTACACACCGCCCTCTAACCGTACAGCTACAGCCGGCAATTAATCACCCCCTAGGTGGCTAATGCAATTACTTCCTCGCTGGCCGTCTTGCCAGATAAGACGTTAGTTGTTCCATTTCATTGACTTCCCTGCCTGCGCCGTCATCTGCCTGACGGTGTGTTGACATTGTCCCCGGGCAGGGGATGTTTCATTTCCAAGATTGCTCATCTCTCTCCCTCTCTCTCTCTCCCTCACTCGCTCGCTTTAACCCCGCTCTTATAATACCATTCGTTTCTACACTTCATTACACCCGCTCTTCGATCCACCCTCAGACCCTCTCCCTCACTCGCTAGCTCTCTTTCTCTTTCCCATTATTATCACCTCCTCTTACTCTTTGTTCCTTCCTCTTTCCCATTATTATCGTCTCCCTTTCATATTTATTTTCCTTTCTCTTTCTCTTGCTCTTATACTTCCTTCTTCTTTCTTTGTGCCTCTGTTTCTCTTCTCTTCCACTTTCTCAAATAAGGCAAAGTTTAATTACTCATCGTCAAACCATGTGTTTACAATAAGGGAGCGAATCTTCACTATAAGCATCACTTTCTGTCTGTCCGTCCGTCCGTCCGTCTGTGCGTGTGTCACGTCTCACGATATAGCCGGACATGACCTTCGATTGACTTGCGATTTTATCTTGACATTGTCCTTCAACAAGGATTATACATTATGTTTTTGGTGACCCTAACAATGGCCTAGCTCTCTCAAAAAGTTGGAATATTATTTAATTTAAGACCTCCACTATTAGTAAAGGCTAGAACAAGCTAGGAAATTGTATTGTGTGCGCATACTTGTTTGAACTCATTTTCTTTGATATTCTCTCGCTCGCTCGCTCTCTTTCTCTCTCTCTCCCTCTTTATAGCACTAACACTCTTCCCTTTGCAATTTCTTTTTTAATTTTTTTCCTGTCTTCCGTTCATAATTAATTAATCGACTTATTAGAACAATTCGTTTATCCGCTCGCAACCATCAACATGCCTCTTCTCTCTTGCTACACTTTGTTTTCACTTTAATTAATCAACTTACAATAACACGACCCATTTCATCCCTCTTAACCTCCCCTAAAACAATATACATTACCTCAGTAACTTTCTTAATTTTCCTCCTCTTTCTTTCTCTCCGCCTTTGTCTCCACCCCTGACAAAACAAAGCAAATCGTTCCGTTTTATTAAATTCCTTTCTTTCCCCTCAGTTTTCCTCCCCTCGCTCAAGATCTCTTCCCGCCATACCGGCTACACATTACCACCCGCCCTTCTCGACTTTCACATTCTTTCTGTTTCGAAATTCTTTACTGAGACTCGTATTATCTCCTTCCTCCCCCTTCTCTCTCCCTATCTCTTTCCCCCCTGTCTATACCTGAATTCAAGACATTTTCAATTCCTTCCTCGCCCTTTATTTGTCTTTCAATCTTCTGAAATCATCCGTGTTTAAAGTTGTATTAGTTCCGTCTGACAAGGCCTTAAAGTTATTTTAAATACTTTTGCTCTTTTGCTGTCTCCCTTCTCTTACAGTCACAATACCGAACTTTATGCAATATTGACACAAACTTGACACTTTAAATTCAATAATAATACAATATTGTAATTAAATTAGAAAACTAAGAAGATAGCCTAATGATTCAACCAAGAGATTAAATTGGACCATTTATATATTTTTCAACCTTTCGCGCCTTAGTTTATTTTATGGAAAAAGACGTTTGAATATTATTTAAAACTTAATTGAACTTAACACTGCTTTAAAGGTAGGAAAATCAGTTGTATTATGTATCAATATTTAGAAAAGTTATTGTCAGCCAATGTCAACCAGTCGAAAAAAAGTGACACTTTTCGAAATATTGCTACATAATAAAAACTTATTTTCCTACCTAAGACCAGTGTTAATTCTATTAAACTTTATTTAAAAAAAAATTATGTTTGAATATGGTGAAATAATTAATATTTGTATTATATATTGACGTAAGAAAGCGACTCTCCCCTATATGCGTCACTTTTTAGTCCGTCTGTTTGTGTGTCACGTCTCACGACCTTGAACACGACCTCTGATCGACCTGTGTTGTTGTTGACATCGCCCCTCAACAAGGATGATACAGAACAGTTTTGGTGACCAATATTACTTCACTATCCTCGCTTCAAAAACAGAGGATATTGTCGTACCCGGCACCTCCACCAAAACTGAACGTTTTATCAGGTTTTATTTGTATTTACTTCATCGACAGTCTGTTAGTCACTAAACCCATGCGTGTTTAAGTTAATACCTACTTGTGTTTATCATCTGTGCAATACTGTGCTTAAAGTTTGAGTTGGTAATCAAAGGCCACATTGTTGCCTTTTATTAAATCCTAAGACAATCCTCAATATTTTGCCCAGGCTGTACGTGCCTCAAATGTTCTTTTAGGAGTCTCAATTGATCCTATATGTGTCGCAATTGATCCTTTGTGTCTCAATTGATCCTATATATGTCTCAATTGATCCTATGTGTCTGAAATGATCCTATATTGTCTCAAATGATCCTACATGTCTCAAATGATCCTATAGGTGTCTCAAATGATCCTATATGTGTCTGAAATGATCTGTCTAGTCCACCTCTCAGCCACCTCTGTGTCAGCCTGACTCAGCGGACAAGTCACCGCGGCCGATCTATAATAATGATGGTCTCCCCTAGTTAGCCGCCCCAGATCCCATTGTCTCCGTGTTATCATACCCCCCCCCCTGTTGTACCCCTGCATCTCTCAGCCAGCGAGGAATATTGCCCCCCTGAGAGCAGCAATACCATCTAGATGGAACGATAATATTATAACAAGATACGGGTCATATACTCGTGCATCTACATGAGGAAAGTTAGCAGGTCCGGGTGCAGGAGTATTCATAATACCGACTGAAACCACTTCACAGTCGAAGACCAAGCATTCAAATATCTTGTTGTAGGAACCGAAAGTGTGTTAGATAAATCTTCTTTTCCTGTCGTGAAGATTTATTGTTTTTACTACAAAATGATGGTCCTAAAGGTGTCTCAACTGATACTAAAGGTGTCTCAATTGATACTAAATGTGTCTCGATTGATACTAAAGGTGTCTCAATTGATACTAAAGGTGTCTTAATTGATCCTAAAGGTGTCTCAATTGATACTAAAGGTGTTCACCAAATGCTAAATTCATCAAATTTCCAAGTACTTTCTGGAACTTTTAATCTCCAGTACCAACCCAAAAAATGAGGGAATTTGGGAGTTTTGTTTACGAAGTATATTTGAATAGCAAAACCAGAGGAACATTTCTACATTTTAATTTATAGTCTGGTACACAAGATTGGAAAATTACTTCAAGAACCTTTTTGTTGGCCTGGAAACGGTTAGTTATTACACCAAAAAATATAAAACCTGCCATGTTCACGCCAAATACACAACAATTGGAAAAGTTTCAACGTTTTCCAGAAGAAACCCAAGTTTTCTTCATCAAAACTTGTTTTTCTGAGCTGATGCTGAAGTTTGGTAATTTCTGAAGGTATAACATATAATCTATTCCACCTACGGGAATGTTTCCCGACTATACAAGTCGAGAACTACTACAGTTTGGTTTAGTGACACGTGAACCAGCCCGAGCTCTCTGCGTAGGAGTGAAACACAATCAATATAGTTGCAGTGTTGTTATTTCAAAGCACCCCCCTGGCACGAGGAATGTGCTTCACCCGGCAACCTCAGCCATAAACAATAATCAAAATAAAACGATAAAATATTTTATAGTGTCACTTGAATTACATTTTATGGTGGTTATTTGTCGAGGGTGAAACCTGGTTATTCCTTTTAACGAGCTGGTAATTTACAAGTGTTAAACACATAGTGGGTTTGTCGATACCGTCGCATGGAGCAATTACAAGCAAATGTTTGTTTTAGCTGTAGTACGTTTACAATGAACTTCTAGACAAAATACATATTGAATTACCCTGTAAATTTTATTTCTCTTTATTTTTTGTACTTTAACTTTTCTCATACAAACGACGATAAAATAGTCTTTTTTTTGTTTCAGTATAACGTCCATAATTTTCAAATAAACACGTTAAAATATTTAAAATGTTTGTTTTAGGGAAAAAATTGTGTTCACAATATCGCAGTATTGTTCTGCTTCATTCCAAAACGTTTAAAATAAACTAAAACCTGGTACATATTATTTTTTCTTGACAAATTATAATTGATAAACTATTTGCTGTAAATTCCTAGCTTTGTCTTATATTTCGATGTCTTAGTAGAAGATACAACAGCTGACTGCACGTTTCACTCTTAGGTCCAGAATACCAATGTCCAGTTGAAAAACAAAAATGAATTCGAAGTAACATTTTTACCCCAAAACCTTTTGTTATAAACACTTAACAGTTATTGGTCGCCATTTTGCGAGCAGTTTCGTCGTCCTAGCATGTTGAACTTTGGTCGCCTGCTATTGACGTCACTGCCGTTAAACTAGTGCACTAGGCAAGTCTACTAGTCTTACAGTGTAGCATTGGAACACGGCCTTGCTCTCGCTCCACCGTCTTGACTGAGTGAGTACATCAAGCCTCACTCCTCGCTCTCGCTAGATTGAGATGCATTCTTCTCCTCTGTTTCACTTCCCGCGCGCAGTTAGCTTTATATATGGATACATCAAGTTGTTTAATACAAGCCGAGCAATCTAACATCAGAGAAGACGGCTCAGACTCAGTAGCCGCGGGGCCTTGAAGTAATTGGATTCCTTGTTGTTTATCAATTTCCTTGAGATGAAAGCGAGAGGATCAAGATGTGAATGTTTAAGTCACTGCCTCCTAGATGAGAAGACAAGAGTAGCATCTAGGAGGCAGTGATCACACAACCACTGCCTCCTAGATGAGAAGACAAGAGTAGCATCTAGGAGGCAGTGGTTATAGTACACACGTGTCTTAAACTAAGGGTGTATGGATGTGTTCTTTAGTCTCTTCTAGCATCTTTCGATATCTGTACTAGGGGTGCGTCTAAAATCGACTTGTTGAGCGAGTCTGCTTGCCTAGTCGACTCGTTGGTCGGATGTGACATCACGTAGTTGGTGTCCAAATGTCGCTAGTAGGCGAGTCTAGTCTGCTTATATCTAGCACCCGAGCGTAGTTGATGCTTGCAAGCCTACTTCGCCTGCTTACAAGATGGCGGGGGCTACGGAAATTATTGTTTAGAACTGATTGTATTCAAACTGAGAGATATTCAGTACAATTTCTGCCCTAACTGACTAATAAAATTCGTCCACCTACGTCTCGACTCTCACGTAGAGAAGAGGTGGTATTTTCCAGAATTCGAATAGGCCACACACTTCTAACTCACGGATATCTCTTAACCAGAGAAAAGGTTATTCCCAGATGTGACATATGTGATGTACTTTAACCGTACATCATATGCTAGCAGAATGTACCAAATATGATGCCTTCGCAACGCACTTGATCTCAGCCAATCATATAAGAGCTTCTATCATATGCAAACGGCGACAAGCTTTCTAAATTTCTTATCCATAGTAATCTATTAAAAAAAAAAAAAATACATCATCATACACATTTCTTTGATTTCTTTATTTTCATTCACATACATAACTTTTATTTTGATATTATTTTCATCATCATTTTATGTTGTTGTTACATTTATACACTTAGAAAACATTTTTAATCATCTAACACACCATTAACTCATCTCATCAACTTTCATAATCACAGGCGGCGCAATATGACCTAACTGGTTGAAGCGCCCTAGTTTCTCACGTCGTCGTGGATACAATTCCTAGATTGTCCGTAGTTCGCAATACGATATTTAATTGTTATTAGCAGTAATTAAATGATGGGGAACCTAATTTTGATTTTTAGAACTTATTTTTACTTTATAACCTCACATTTTCGAGATGGTTTCGAAGGCGATTTAGTCGCCCTTGAGTATCTGATGACCAAGCTGCTAGTATGTGAGCTGTAAGCAGGCTAGCATAGAACAGGCTAGTTGTTAGCAGGCAAGCAGGTGGAAATACATTTCAGATGCACCCTAATTCTTTAATGGCGACTAAGGTTATGAAATGACAGTAATGTTACAAAACCTAAATCAGCTGCCATCTATGAAATTACTTCTTCGTACTTTAACAACTATTAATCAATTTTTATAATCATATACCATATTCCTTCGTCTTCTGCAAGTTTTAGCAGGAGAAGTAAGTCGACTAGTCTAGCAGACTTATGAACCCACTTTCAGACGCGCCCTTGATGACGTCATAGCGATAAGGAAGTCTCTGTGTGGTACTGTCTGTTATGAGCATGCGCAGAGGAAGTGGCTTAATCAACTAATCGGATGCGAGACTTATTGGTGTGGTATGTTGTTGAAAAGATTGGGCTTAACTCAGAAAATAACGAAGCGGATAGACATGACGTCCACGCCCTACTATACTAATATACTAGGAAAACGCTAAGTCCCGCCCCGTTGATGGATGAGCGTTTTTGTAAGTTTTTAGTTTGCGTGGGACCACTTTTCCTTTGCAAGTGCTTTGTGAATGCATTGTAGGTGATTGTTGTCAAGTTTCTATTGTTACCTGTTAATTGTTATTATAAACCTAAAAAAACCATATTAAAACCTTTATTCCATGGATTCTAGCTAACTTTTTCAAATTTTTCTTTCAGAAAGCAATACATCACCATAACCTTAATGTCCATGTAAAATATGAACGTTGTAGCCCCACCCGTCTGGTCAGAATCGGCCCTAATGTCACGAAAATATCGCACTAAAAATCGAAAAAAATCGTAAAAGTACGATATTAGGTCTAAGTTCAGAAATTTCGAAGGTCTCCAAAAAATTTCATTGCATTTGGAGTATCGGTTTGGCCGGAATCGTGTTAACAAACACACAAAAAAAAACAGAAAAAACAAGAAAAACGAAAAAAAAACGTAAAATTGCGATTTTCATGAGAAATAGTTTTTCGATTGCGCTCAAAAAAGTGGCAGTTCTTAGTTCAGACATTTCAAAGGTCCCCTGAAAATTTCATGGCAATTGGAGTATCGGTTAAGCCGGAACCGTGTTAACAAACACACAAAAATACAAACAAAAACAAAAAAGAAAAACGAAACAAATCGTAAAATTGCGATTTTAAAGATAAATAATTTTTCGATAGATTTTTCGTACGTGGCAGTTCTAAGTTTAGAGATTTCGAAGGTCTCCATAACATTTCATCGCAATCGGAGTATCGGTTTAGCAGGAATCGTGTTCACGGACACACAAAAATACAAAAAAGAAAGAAAGAAAGAAAAAAAAAACACTTCGGATTTTTTTCTCCAGTGTAGTGAAATGAAAATCTTCGCTTCGCTCGCTACGCTCCTCGCCATCAATTAATATCTCCTGTATCTTAACCCGTACATCATATGCTAGCTGAAAGTATCAAATACGATGCCTTGCGCATGCAATTTGATCTCTACCAATCACATGAAGAACTTCTATCATATGATAACGGCGACAAACTTTATACATTTCTCATTCAAAGAATCTATTAAAAAAATTAATTACATACACATTTTTCTTATTTCTTTACTTTTCATTCACATAAATAACTTTTCTTCTTATCATCGTTATATATACACTTAGAAAACAATCTAATCATGAAACACACCTATAACTCATTTCATTAACTTACAATTTCACAGACGGCGCAATATAACCTGACCGGTTGAAGCGCCCTAGTTTCTCACATCGTATTTCTTGCTACTGATTGTATTTAAGCGAGCGAAGCGAGCGTTTCCATTTGACTCTGCCGGAAAAAGTAGTCGCTGGGTTTGTTTTGTTTTGTTTTTTGTTTTTTTTTTTGTTTTTTTGTTTGTATGTCTCGCCATATCGTTCGAACGGAGGCTCGAATCGATTTGAAATTTTGACCATCCGCAAGCTTTGTTCTCGATTGAATGCCATTAGTTTTGTGGCAAACATTCAAATTAAAGTTACGTAAAGTTATGAACGTTTTTTCACACTAAACGGCGACAAAATCTGAGGTGGCCAAATCATTTAGAATGTCCGTCCGGTCACGAATATGTTAATTTTATTTTGATCCGATAAGTAGTGTAAATGGAAATTACATTATAACAAAAGTAACGTTGCCATGGCAACGAAAACACGCGCGAAGTTTCTAATGCACTGCCACCTAGAAGTAATCAAAATACTTTTGAGGAAGTAGTGAATTATTTGTCACCAAAGAGTTTAAATAGTTTTCCCAAGGAGTCACAGGTCCTCTAGATGGCGGTGGATTTTATCCACAAAGTAAAGGATTACACACGGGTTTACCCAAATAACTTGGCAATAATGAATTATATTGGAAACATGGCCCTGTGGAACGCGAACGTCGCAAATTTTAACATTAAAAAAAATGTGCAATGTGGGTCTAGTTAGCACGTGCTCGCTTATCAACGCGTCCATCTGAGCGTTTCCTAGTCCTATCAAAGGTAACTTCAATATTTCTCTTTCTCTGCTTCATCAACATACCTCAGTATTCTCTTAACCAAAACTGTACTCGTCACAAATTCACTAGTTGCACTTTTCTAACCCCAGCATGGATCAAGATAACCTTACTCCCGTCTGTTATCGTTACAAGTTACAAATATCTTCACCAAAATACTCACTTCATCTTTCTTTTACCCCTGACTGTATCCTAAACAAGTTAGTTGCACGTTCCTTCCCCAGCATCCCCTCAACATTCTCCCCCCCCCCCCTCTGCAACTCACTAGTTGCACATTTGTTCTCGAGCGCGGACCAAGACTCCGACAGACAGACAGACAGACAGACAGACAGACAGAACAACACGATTCACTTAAAAGTTTCCAAACTTGAGGATTTCCTCAGGGCTTCTCTTGCTCTCCCATCTTCGAGTTTAAATTCACATCCACTCTTGTTTCTGATCTCGCCCCTTCCCCTCCCACCCCCCTCACGTGACGTAGAAACACATTTCACACTTTGCTTCTTAATTACAGTGAGTGCAACAGCAGAACAAACATCCATAGAGTTACATCGTTAAGAACTTCTCCCTCCCCTCGACCCCCTACTTCCCCTCCCGAGTGACAGGTGAACACGGATATTCCTAGAAATAATACGAGATTAAATGTTTATACACTGTCGCGACTGTAATTATTCTACCTTTGTCAACTTCCTGAAAGCATCCAGAAAGTGATTAGTAGCTCAGTATATACTTCTATACAATCTACAAAAGAAAATCCCTTCGTTTTTCATTTACTACACTTGGGACATCTTTTGAATGTGTCGCTCACCCCTTAATTTATATTTGTTAGTCATCCAGCAAAATATATTCACAATGTCATCAGTTGTTAACGAGAGTGCATTATGGAAAACAGTCCTAGCAGTAGCAACAACTGTTACCGTGCACGGTTTTAGATGAGGGTTTAGATGATGATTCCCCGTTTGTTTGAGCTTTATTCTCTTGGTCATGTTAAATGGATATTTCTCCCCCCCCCCCCTCAGAAGTGCCTCATCACCCTCTAACCCCCCATTTAATCCGGTTCTTAATTTGAGAACCACTGATCTAGAACTTTGAACACCACTTTACATATTCTTATTACCCGGGTTCCATCACTGGACGATTTGTAAGCAAATTTTAACATTAATGACGATTCTAATTAAAACGGATTAAACCTGTTCAAAATGATGTTGAATTTATTTGTAGACTCAATTATACTTAAGTATTTTCAAGATTGTGGGTTGTTTAATAAAAGATTATCGAAAAGCATACTTGTATTTTTCTTAAAAATTTACGGCATGTTTTTACAGTGTATGCATTGTTAAATACTGTACACTGTACAAAATATTTGCTGATAAATTGCATTTTGTTTACAGTGATCGACGCTCGTAAGAACCATTAGATAATTGACTATATAAATAATGTAGCACATAATACACACGTATGTTAGTAAATAATGTTTTGTTTGTTCAGGCGAGCGATTCTGTCCAATCAGGACATCCTACCGACCACGCCTCTCTATCGTCTGCTGACCGACGACTTCTGGGGGACCCCCCTCTCTCACTCGGGCTCTCACGGGTCTTACCGACCTCTGGTGGTGCTGTCCTTTAGACTCAACTACCTCATTGGAGGATTCAAGGTAAGCAGGCTGCGATACATGTCTAAACTTGCTTTACTGGAGTATTATATTGCAAGACGGTCTTGGCAACTAGCAACCAGACTACAACAATAAAACATCTAAAATTAAAATGGAGGGCAAGTTACAGTTTTTCTAGGACAACAGATAGCTTAAACATTGCCAATTATTTTTAGTAAATAAACAGTCGCGATCATTGACACTTCGTAGCATCAAATTTGTGAGTTACAAATTTGAAATGTTTTTTTAGCTTCTATATCTACAAATTTTTAATTCTAATAGACTTGCAATGTTTAAGCTTGTTGATGTCATAGTCTACCTGTGGTTGGTCCGTAATTTAAATCATTTGTTAACCTTTGTAGTAGACTGTTGATAGTTAGGGCCTGAATTCTTATATTCTTAAATTATTGGTTCATAAATAAAATAATATATATTCGATTGCACAATCAATAGACTGTTGTTATGTCAAATTTGTTGAAGATGGCTGACTGGGCAGTGAAATTGTGAAATTTTGCAATCACTATTTCATAATGAAAACAGTGTACAGTCCAAGCCATCACGTATCATGTTGTACAGTTACTGGCAAAGTCTTGTATGTCAGGTTAGTTGATGTGTCAATGTAAGGCTAACTCTCTCCTTGTCTTGTCTTTCCCTACAGGCGCAGCACTATCACCTCGTCAACATCATCCTTCACTGTCTGGCGACCTCCCTGGTCGTCCGCGTGGCTCGTCACATCCTCCGCTCGAAGCTGCCGACCCTGATCACCGGTCTTCTCTTCGCCTCCCACCCCATCCACACCGAGGCCGTCGCCGGCATCGTCGGTCGTGCAGACATCTCCTCGTGCGTCTTCTTCCTCCTCTCCTTCCTCTGCTACACCGCGCACGTGCGCATGCGCGACGACGCGACCAAGCGGGAGAACATCAAACTACGAAGAGCCAAAGAGCGGACCTCGAAAACCACGCGTAAGAAAACGGACATAACCTCAAACTCGGGTGAATCTGAACTATTTCTCGATGTTCGACCGAAAACCACCAACAAAGACGAATACTACATCAAATACAACGAAAACATAAAATACAATAAGAATGTCCCTTCGGGGAACCCCCTGACTGAACCGAACTTTATATTTCAATCTAGTAAACAGAAAAGTGTTAATCGCTACGTGAACAACAACAACAACAATGTGACGGCGAGTCTAGAAGGCAGTGAGTGCGGGGAAAGGACGAAGGAGGAGATCGAAGCGAGCGACCACGCGGCGCGAGTGAAACAGTGGCTCTATTTCGGTGCGTGTGTGTTCTTCGCCGTGTGCGCGCTACTGTGCAAGGAGATTGGGATTACAGTGTTGCCAGTCTGCATCGTGTACGACGTCGTCCTGCACTGCTCCAAGCTGAAGTACATCGTGCACAAGTTCCACAAGGTAAGGAGAAACATCTCTCTACTCAGACAGTGAATTTTTTTCTGGAACTTTTCCTGAAGACAGTTTTTATCGGTTTGTTACCAGTTTTTGCACATATGTTATGGCCATGTATATACAGTCTTCTATAGAGGCACATTTTTTTAACAACCATCACAAATTTTTCAAATAAATTAAATGCTTTTAGGATTTTGGGTTTTTGTAAATTTATTAAAATTGGGAAATTTTGGAATTTATTTGTGCGTGATGCGCAATAATGTTAAATAATCTTTGACTTTAGAAGAGTGACCATATCCTTGCGTGACAAAAACGAAAAATTAATTATCGATCGGATGACAACTGGACGCAGGAAAAGTTCCCAAAAAGGTTTCAAATAGGTAGGCCTATAATTGACTCTGAATTCTCATGTTATAAGGATTTCTCATCCAAAGTAATCTATTTAACAAACTTTAAGTAACTTCATACACATTTCTTTCTTTTCTTTATTTTCATTTACATACATAACTTTTATTTTGCTATTACTTTCTTCATCTTCAATTTATTTTGTTATTTATACACTTAGAAAACAATCTAATCATCAAACATACCTGCATTAACTCTTCTAATTTACTTTCATTCACAGGCGGCGCAATATGACCTAACCGGTTGAAGCGCCCTAGTTTCTCACGTCGTCGTCAAAGCCAAGTCACATATGTATGAGATTTAACATGATTGCGTAAAAATTAAATAATTAAGCAGGGGAGCAAAGCCGAGGCCCTCGTGATGGTACAGGCCAGCAACTGCATTGAGTGACGTCACGAGCGTAGGCCGACTGGCGAGTGGCCGTAGCATGGCGCGTATAGGAATAACACGACGCGGAACACAATTTTTGCCTGATATATTACAATTATTCATTTATTGTGCCCTCATATACATGCCGCAAGGTTAAGGATAGTTTTATGGTACTGTTGGAACTTATTTTGTTCCGCGTTTACATCGTGTGACAGTGTAAAGCGGCACCTAAAGAGAAACTATATTGACGTTTTATTCTTCGTTTTAACCATCGATCTTTCACGTACGATATATTCGAATGATACGTATATTTAAAACATTTTGTTGAATTGCCAATTGTATAAATTGGATTATCTTGTATTCAAATAATGTCATAACATATAAGTATAATCATCAGTCATATTCAGGCACTGCTCCCACACTTTTTAGTTATTTGTACAGTGCAGATTATATTCAAAATTTAATAAGCCATTAGAATGTACGTGTATGGTATTACGACGCCTGCGAATAAAATGCCGTCAGTTGGTACATTTAGTAGAAACATTTTGGAATAATAGAAAAATTAGTTTTGTCACAGTCACATTATTATGGTCCATGGTTAGGGTATTACACTATTTGCACACGAAAATGTTATTATCACTCTCTAGGAATACACCGATGTAATACATTATACAAAATGCACTTGAGTTCACGCGGACTTTTAACTCTTCTGCCCGCACAAACGCGTACAAAATTCGGCTTGGAGAAGATGTTGACACAACTATGTCGAGACGTGAACTAATTGAATCTGTATTGAAGACGAAATATAACTACCATAATAACTCATGTGTGTTCAGACGGAAATAATTATTACTTGGAAATTGGAAATTAAAATATGTACTCAATGGACCTGATATAATACAATGCAAGCAACGCTGGACTAGGATTCTCAAAGGAATTTTGATTACTATCTTACCTTACAGGAAGTGCAAACTTTTTCAAGTATGTGCACACAGCACAGTACTATGTTGTAAAGTAGGTATTTGAAAGTAGCATGCATCAGATGGCCAGGAATGCCATGGAAACAAATGAAATTGGGAGATGTTGTTTAGCGCGCAATGCTACAGCATAGCGCGTAGAGCTGAGAGTCGGCCTACGCTCGTGACGTCACAGCGAGGATCGGCAGCCAGATGCAGGCCTGGAGAGCGAAGCGATATATCTAGACGGCCTTGGCAAAGCTCTCTAAAGATTCCAATACCAATCAATTTAATTATCTGTCTTTAAACTGTATTTTAGAATATTCCTTTCCAGCACAAATTTTTTTCACATTAAAAATCGATAAACACCGCTCGAAATTGTTCATCATTAATTGCAAATACCTGATTGTGAGTTGTAATTCCTGATGTGTATTACAACGTGATTGAATTATACAAAACATATAAACGTGTTCCACACTAATTGGTTTTAAATTGCTTTCAATCGTTCTGCATCGAGTGAAATACATTTGATTCGTACTAATTGCTCCTCACCTAAGCATTCAACCGGTTGCCCAGTTAGCTGATGTTGTGCACGGAAATAGAGAAATATCTTCTGGATCAATAACTGTTTGAATAAAATCATGCCAAGCGCAAAGAAGCAATTACATTCCAGATAACCGAATCAAAACAGGTGGTATTGAGTTTCGTTTAATTATGTATATAGGGAGAAAAATGTGGTTGTAACAAATATATTCAAAGTTGTTTTTGTTCAGGAAAAGTCGGTTATATTTTCCTAATTTAACTTTGTTTACTATATAATTTTAAATAATTTAATTGTAATTATGTTGATTTATTTTCAATCGCCAGGGTTCAACAGCAAAGTGTGTCAGTTAAACACACAAAGTGATTCTCCAAACTCTCCTATTATTTTTGACATTTCTTGCATAAACACTCAGTCAATACCTTATTATGATATAGTCAATACCTTGTGATCTCTCTTGATTGTTGAGGGATTGATCTTCTCTATATGTATCACTTTTCTGTCCGTCCGTCTGTGCGTGTGTCACTTCTCAGGTTAAAACCCGAGCACGGCCTCCGATTGAAATGCTTCTTTTTGTTCACATTGCCTTTCAACAAGGACGATAAAGAATAATTTAGGTGATCCTTGTGGTCAAGGTGATTAGGCTAGACTTAAAAAAACTTTTATGTTCTCGACACTGCCTCCAAGGATTTCAATGGGAAAATGAGTCTTGATTGGTTGTCTTTGGCAATCTGTTATTTTTTTGTTTCCACTCCAGTACCCGTGCTTGTTGCACTGAGCTGCACTGTAATGTACTGAGTTGCACTGTAATGCACTGAGCTGCACTGTAATGCACTGAGTTGCACTGTAATGCACTGAGTTGCACTGTAATGCACTGAGCTGCACTGTAATGCACTGAGCTGCACTGTAATGCACTGAGCTGCACTGTAATGCACTGAGCTGCACTGTAATGCACTGAGCTGCACTGTAATGCACTGAGCTGCACTGTAATGCACTGAGCTGCACTGTAATGCACTGAGCTGCACTGTAATGCACTGAGCTGCACTGTAATGCACTGAGTTGCACTGTAATGCACTGAGTTGCACCGAGTCTCCAAGTCCTAGCACTTCTTGCCTCCCTTCATTCCCTGGGCTAGAGTGACGCATAATAATCTAACGGTTGATGAAACATCTTCTCCTCTTCTCATGGATAGATATTAGCTTTCATCTTCTTTACCAACAAACTTCTATCATATGATAACGGCGACAATCTTTATAAATTTCTCATACAAAGTTTTGCTATTACTATCATCATTTTATTTTGTTGGATGAGCGTAGCGAGCGTAGCGAGCGAAGCGAAGATTCCATTTCACTACACTGGAGAAAAAATCCGGAATGTTTTTTTTTTTCTTCTTTCTTTCTTTCTTTCTGTATTTTGTGTGTGTTTGTTAACACGATTCCGGCTAAACCGATACTCCGATTGCAATGAAATTTTATGGAGACCTTCTAAATCTCTGAACTTAGAACTGCCACGTTTTTGAGCGCAATCGCGAATTTTTTCACATAAAAAACGCAATTTTACGATTTTTTTCGATTTTTAAAAAATTTCTTCGACTTATAACACCTACATGCTTTATCCTATTTTAATGATTTTTTTACAGAACCTTAATTTCATGAATTAATATATTCGTGTTAAATTTGAGCGCAATCGAATAATAATTTAATTTAATTAAAAAAAATCTTCGAGTTAGTAATGATTTTTTCACAGAACAACAGGAAATCCGCGTAACACATGGCATCTCAATGCACCATATACGCTCATCCAACAACGCGGCGGGACTTAAGCGTTTTCCTAGTACAATATAATCATTAAACACACCATTAACTCATCATCTAATCAACTTTCAATATCACAGGCGGTGCAATATTACCTAACCGGTTGAAGCGCCCTAGTTTCTCACGAAGTCGTTAAATAAAATATATCATCAAAAGTGTCTTTATGTAGTAGTAAAAGCCCGTCAAAAGTCGCCTTTTTTCAAAACTTGCCTTATTCATGCACCATGTACTTACAAATGCGTCATATCCACAACAGCCAATCACAGCCAACCACCCTTTTCACGAACAGCCAATCAGCTACCACCTTTATTTGATTTAGTTTTGGCAGTCTAAGTCAGTGCACCTAGAACTATAGAGACTAGAAATACTAATATAAATTAATAAGATAAGATTTATGAGTGCTAGATTAAATGATTTCTGATATAAATCTTTATATTCGAAAAACTATTCAATTTTGCCACGTCCATGGTGAAACAAAAACAGTTTTATTCAGTTCCACAACAATTTCAGAAAGTGGACGAGGCGAGATTTGCATCTATGCGACTCACTTTACTGTTTTGTTCCAGTATGTGATAGAAAGGACCTTTGAATCTTAAAATAATTCAATCACCTTTGTTTTTAAGCCAATAACTCAGTTCCATTCTATCCGGACACACATCAAAGAAAAGAACTTGCCAAAACGAGACTAACTCGAAATAACAATTCAATTTTACAACTTTCAAACAAACAAAACACGAAGTAAAAATATAAATTTCGCTTTGTTGCCTTTTCGCTCTGAAAACATTTCCCGCCGAGTGTGTTAGTTTTATTTGAGAACATTATAAATAACAAATGTCAAAAGTTGCTCGGTTGATGTTTCTCTGTGTCAATATTGTGTTTCGTGAGCTCGCGCTTCCCCGCGGGTTTCAGAACGCACCCTTCACAAACAACAGCGCCCCCAGGGGCCGGGCGGGAAACACCGGCATATTTGTTTTTAATATTTTATTGCATCAGTTTTGTTATTATGAAATACGCTCTAGGCTTGCGATTCGGAAATTATACTTTACTTTTTTATCCGTTGGATTTCCGTTTGTGAAAGTTTTTAATCTTTTTTATTATTGTTAATCTAAAAACACAATAACTATTGGAAATATTTGCTTTTACGAATTTTTTATCTTTCATATTTGTTCTCAAAATTAAATTCTCAAAGGACCACAGTAAATACATAGGCAATAAAGTTCAACAAAGCATAGAAGATTAAAATTTTAAAGCAGTTATGTCTAGCTTTTGAAGTTTTTCATTATCAACAATATCTCATTTGGTTAAGCTAGGGTTAGCATAATATTCCTCTGCCGATCAATGCAGGAGAGAAACTATGCACATTCCATCTCGCGAACATCAGCTAGTTAGTACCAATCCGAGTATGTTACTTCCCGAAACAACAGGCGAGCTCTGGCCGTCGACATGAGACAACCCCACCCCTTTCCTCCCCTTGCCTGTGGCTGGATCAGTCCAGCACTGGTCTGTCCTCCCATCCCCTTGGCTAGAGTAGTAGAGGAAGTTGTGGGCATGGTTACTGCTTTACACTTAAAATTCACGAAAGTTTTTTCAAAATTATTATCGAAACATCATTCTATTTTTTTTAAATTTTGTATTAAAATGTCTTATCAAAATTATTATCGAAACATCATTTTATAATTAATTAGAATTTTGTTTTAAAATCACTTTTAAAAATCGGAACATCATTGATTCATTAAAATTTTATTTTAAAATCAATTTGCCTGTATAATTTAAAATTGTGGACAAGTGTAAAGGGTCTTGTCAAACCATCTGATCTGTGCCTGTAAGAAAACTCCCACACACATCTTTATCTCTGTGAATGTTCTCTGTCTCGTGTTGGTTTTCTTTTAAAAGCAAAACCAGTAAAGCTAACGTAAGAAACGTATTTTCTCTATTTCCGTAGCTTGTTTCTTCGATTCCGCCGATAAAAACCAGCGGATTTGAATGACGAACAACACATCAATCAAATCTCACAAAGAGAGATTTCAGGAAGAAAATAAATGTTTTTTTCTCGGTCGGTTGGTACACTTGACTTCACCTTGTTACCACTCTGACAAAAAGTTGAGGTTTTGACGAGAAGTCGTTAGGCGCCTGCTGTGTTTTAGTGGCTTGGTGAGCCTGAGCTTGGAGCGGCGATCAATGCCTAACTTGCTACAGCTACACACGGTCACACGGTCACACGGTCATAGTCACATGGACACACAGACACACAGTCACAGTCACACGGACCTACAGTCACACGGTCACACGGTCATAGTCACACGGACACAGTCACACAGTCTCAGTCACACATTGGAGTAAATATTATGTAAACACTCAAATATAATATAAAATGTTTTCTACCGTGCCGTTACTCTATGGAATACTAAAATGAAAAGACGCTACAAACATCAGTAACGGAGTATAAATTTATTTTAGTAAAAAAAATATATATTTAATACTACTTACCTACTTTATTTTGATACAACAATAATATGATTTTGCTTATTCATATTACATACTATTTTACCTCATCCATAATCATTTTATAGTTTGCTTATATTATTTAGTAGTAAATTAAGGGTTCCCGTCTGGGCCCGGGGTAGAATTGGCCCAGAGCATGGCTCTGCTAATCGTAAAAGGCAATTCAAGAGAAAAAGTCCACCTCGCAAACATCAGCTAGTAAGAGCGGAGTATCTTACTCCCCGAAACTAGAGGCGAGCTCTGGCAATCGTCGTCGGGGACCTTGCCCCCTTCCCTTGACGACCCCCCGGCGACGATGACAATGACACAATGAACGATGACAAAGACGATGACGACCGCGACGTGAGAAACCCCCTTCCTCCCCTTACCCGTGGCTGGTTCTGACCAGCATGGGCCCCTCCTCCCCACCCCCCTTAGGCTAGAGTGGTGCATTATGACCTAACGGTTGACGCGTCCTTAATTCAAATAAACAAAAAAAAAGTAAATTAAGGGACTCGGGCATAACATAATATGGAAAAGAACCTCTTTGAATCTCTTCAACGAATTAGTATCCCTGAATGTTGAGTGAATCTTGAGGTATTAATGAAGCTACGCTGGGCATGCGCAGGAACTACTTGGGTCTTACCTAGGCCCGTGTCTCTGCGTGACACTGTTCTCCCTAATAACCCCTCAACCCTGGCTGCTACGCGAGTTAATGGCTTAACGTTGACCTGGTTTATATTATTGGTACAACGTCATTCCCAGCCCGCGCCATGAGGTACAGCTAAGCCTCGGCCATATCTCTTGCCACTTTCTTTCCTCCCCTTTTGAGATTTACTAACGTTTCCCTACAAATTTCTCACTCGGCTCTCCCCCCTCTCTCTCTTTCTCGCTCTCAATTTCTTTTTCGCACCATCCGTCTATCTTATTTTCATACTTTTAGCGCCTTCTCCTATCTTTCTCACTCCCTCTCTTTCTTTTACACTCTCACTTTCTTACCACTCTTTCCTTGTCTCTTTTCTACTCTCTTCATCTCTCTCTCTCTCTCCTCTCTCTCTCTCTCTCTCTCTCTCTCTCTCTCTCTCTCTCTATCTTTAACTTTAATTGGGCCTTCATTATCAATATTATTAATAGTAGTAGCAGTACTATAGTTATTATTGTCCTCCCCTCACCCGTGGTTGGTTCTGACCAGCATGGGCCCTTCTTCCCCATATCCCCTAGGCTAGAGTGGTGCATTATAACCTAACGGTTGACGCGCCCTTAATCCAAATATACAAAAACTCCTCTCTCCTTTGCCTTATATATCTCCCTTTTTTCTCTCCCTTGTCTCACTCTCTCCTCTCTCCCTCTCTCATATTCTAACGCAATCTCGCCCTAACTCCCTCAACCCTCTACCGTCTATCCATTTAAGAGGTCACCCCCCCCTCCCCCTTCCCCTCACACGATTAGGCCGGGTGCCAGCGAACTCTCGGGCAGGCTGAAGATGCTACCGATATCTCACCGCCTTCTATCGAACAACTTGAAGAAAGCGCCGAGATTCGATTAGACGGAATGTAAACAGTTTTTAACCTAATTTACTTGCGAACAAGTTAGTTTTTTGCGTGTGTGTTGAAAGTTATAACAGCCTTAAGTCTAGAGTTTAGTCTTTAGTTTTAAGAGGTTCTTGACTCTTGATCACGCGATGTGTGTAAGATAACTGGAGAAGACGATATCTAGGACACTTCATATTTTGTAACTCTAACCCTTTATAGGTTATTGGTACACATATTTCCCACCACTTTTCAAAATCTACAGAATTAAATCTGACAGTTTGTCATACTTTTTACCCGGGTAAAAAGCTTATTTGTTTTGTTCGGAAAAGGTGGAATTTTTCTTTATGGTCAAGATTCCCTATATATGAATCACTTTTCTGTCCGTCCATGTGTGCGTGAATTATAAATTCATAATATTTTCCCTGCTGCTGTACACAGTGCTCTGCAAACCTCCTTCACTGACTGCTAAGGAATACGTACATGAATATTGTCATCCGTATTAATGTGCTCTAGTTCCCCGACTGTCGCTTCCGCGTGACGTCACACAAGCCAATCAGACGCGATCGGTGAAATGTTCTGTGCGCGAAACTTATCCCTCTAGTTTTCTCAGGAGATTCTCAGGAAACAGATCGTGAAGGCTGTGAGTTACTCGCGTGGACGATGAACTAGAACAGCTTAACATTTATCAACAAGTTCGTTATCTTCTCGCTAGAATGCAGTTGTGTTTACTTTTCGAATAAATCTGTTTAACAATCTGGGGCAAGGTCTGGTAGGGAGAAGAGTGAAGCTACTCACTCAATATATATAAAGAAAACTAAAATAATACTTGTGGTAGAGTGGGTGAATGCTCTGCCCTGAAACACACTATACCGCTGGCAGAGCAGACGAGGGTTCAAGAGCTAGTGTAACGGCTTCGTATCCTGCTCGGCAGTCCGGGTTAGAGGAGAAACCTATATGACTGTCAAGGTGACACTGTTCTTTCGGATGAGACGTAAAGCCGTTGGTCCCCTTGGTACTTTTTTAAAGGAGTAGGCTACGTGCCGGTACCGGGTTTCCCCTCCTCCCTTCTGTTCATACTTCATCCTCATCTATCACCACTCATCGTCTCGAATAGCTTTATTGCTTTCTCATGAGACGTTAAGCAATACAAAGCAACCTCATAGTAATAAAAAAACGAAACAATGATTGTTTTTCCAGACAAAGACGTATTGAGAGAACATTATTCATAGCTAAATTGACAATTGAAGGAAAAATGATAAAATAAAATGGTGTTTGGTTCTGTATTTTTGTTTTGTCTGAGAATTTATTATTTTGCTATAGAAAAGTAACGAAATGGAAGAAAAATAAAGAAAGGGGAATAGAAATGAGCAACGTAGACTTCTAATACTTGATGTTCGTAGATGTCCCCTTGCCGACTCGCCTACTTTACTTGCCATTACTTAGATTCCGTATTGTTTACAGTTTGATAGTTGAAAACAAGTCAATTAAAAAGTTAAACTTTATAATCCTGGCTCTATAAACAGTGAACAACGTTACCGCCCTAACATTGTTTATGGCCGAAGTATTTTGGTTCGTACGGCCCCGAATGAGATATATGCCAAAACTGACAGGCTGAACTTTCCTAAATAACAAGGTAGCGAACATTAAAAATTCATCGAGTGTAGAATTACATCCGTGAAACACGAAATGAGGGGGTAAACTTTCCGATAATCGTCAAAGAGAAAACTTCTCGATTGTAGCTCTCCGACTGAGGGGCGGGTATGTGTGTGTGCTAATGCAAGGCTGCTGCACGCATGTTGGGCCTGGGCTCTACTGTGTGGTTTATATACACAAGTGTGTGTAGGGAGGGGTGGCTGACAATAAGTAAAGGGTAGGCTCGTTAGGAAGGTCACTTTTTGCCCGTCACATACATAATTTTATACATAATTACATGGTACGTGAAAATAGCGTTTTGTAAATAGACGCTACAAAGCGCTATTTTTTTCACTTACCCCATTGGAGTGCCATTTAATTTATTTCAGAAATTCTGGTTCTTAGGGTAAAATAAGAAATTTTAATTTTTGGATGAGCGTAGCGAAGATTCCATTTCACTACACTGGAGAAAAAAAACGGAATGTTTTTTTTTCTTTCTTTCTTTGTTTCTGTTTGTATTATTGTGTGTCTGTTAGCACGATTCCGGCTAAACTGATACTCCAATTGCGATGAAATTTTATGGAGGCCTTCGAAATCTTTGAACTTAGAACTGCCACGTTTTTGAGCGCAATCGAAAAATTTATTTTCATATAATCGCAATTTACGATTTTGTTTAAAAAAAATTTGTTTACACTGCTATTCGAATGAATTATTTTCACGAACCTTTATTTTAGAATTAATATCGTGAAATTCGAGGCAAAAAATCATTTCTTGAAAATAATTTTGATTTTTTTTATTAACTTTCTCGATTTAACACAGAAGCTTTATCTGATTGTAAGATTTTTTCCGACTATGGTTAATTTTTAGTGTGAATTGAGCGCAATCAAAAAATTTTCTAAAAGTAATTTAGATGTTTGTTTTTAACATCATGGGTGCTAGACTACATGTTATGTTGAATGTTTTTACAGACCTTAATTTCAGAAATATTTTGTGTGAATTTAGGGCAATCAAAAATATTTATAAAATTAGAATTTACGTTTTTTTAATTTAATGTTTTTCTTTACTTATACACTAGTGCTTATCGATTTAACGATTTTTATACAGACTTATTTTAATTTTAATGTAAATTTGCACAATAAAAAATAATTTTCATGAATTTTACGCGGAATTTTTTTTTTTTTTTAGAGGGTGTTTCGTTTCCACGGCGCAATAGGTTTCGAGCTCCTAGTTATATCATTTTAATTCTTTTTTTTTTTGGGGGTGGGCTTTGCTATGAAGAAATCCTGTCCGCCCCTATCCATTCATGATTTTTCAATATTTATCATAGTCAATCAGAATGTGGGTTCTGACCATATTTTTAATAAGATCAATCAAAATTCAGGTTTTCGCCATCCCGATCCCAATTTAGACTTTTTAATCAATATGGAAAAGTGCAATGATAGACACCTTCATAATAATTTGTTTACACAATTATATAAAATTCACAAGTAGATGCTACTAAAACTGTCTAAGAAATTTGAAAGCGCTCTTAACCCGGCACCTCCACCAAAATATCTACGCATTAAGTATTATTTTATTTTTTTATTCCTCTTCGACCATCAGCTGCTTCAGTAGCTTCGCTCCCTCTGTTAGGTACCCCGTACCTATGTGAGGAAGTATTCAACAATGAGATTATCTTATGTCAAACTCTATTGGCCCAGAGCATGGCTCTGCTAATCGTAAAAGGCGATTTAAGAGAAAAAGTCCACCTCGCAAACATCAGCTAGTATCAAGGGTAGTATTTTACTCCCCGAAAATAGAGGCGAGCTCTGGCAATCATCGTCGAGGATCTTGCCTTCTTCCCTTGACGACCCCTTGACGACGATGACGACAATGACACCACGAACGATGACGAAGACAATGACGACCGCGACGTGAGATACCCCTGTCCTCTTCTTATCCGTGGCTGGTTCTGACCAGCATGGGCCCCTCCTCCCCCCCCCCCCCCCTAGGTTAGAGTGGTGCATTATGACCTAACGGTTGACGCGTCCTTAATCCAAATAAACCAAAAAAATCTGTTCACTTTACGCGTATTCTACTTCACACAATAATCCTAAGAATGTTTTGCCATCATCCAGGTTTACGCGGATTATTATTTTACCTTGTTTTAAAAACTAAGCCGTAACTTTTAATTAAAATTCGTATCTATCTCGTCCATTAAAAAATTATAAAGTAATTAATACGGGGTTGCGTTGTAATTTAGCTTCGCCCTGGCTGTTGAGCTCCTGTCATGTACACCGTGCGTCTACTACGTAGTTCGCTGTAGCTGGCCGGATTATAATGAGTAGTGGATAAAGGAAGGTTCTTCAATCTTCCGTTCTTTACCTCTAGTTTATTATCTTAAGTTTGTAAAGATGATTTTATCAATTCAAACTTGGTTACTTCAAATTTGGTTTTAATTCAAATTAGTGATAAGCTTCAGCATGGGCCTAATTTTTGTACATAATTTATAATGGTAATTACCTTTGGCTTATTTTAATATTGCAAACGGGAGTTAGAAATTGTAAATCAAATACTGAGTTCATAATTCAAAACTACGATACTTGTCACATATTTTAATTCAAACGTTACAGTCTATAAAAATGTGATTTATGATGGCTAGAAAGACTCATATAAAATAAGTGTAGTCTGATATGAAATATGACACTTTTATAATGGGTTATACATTAGCAAAAACAAATAATTGGATATTTACAACTGTTGTATAATATTTATTTAAAACTACGCCAAGTTTTTAATAAATATTTAGATACCATTGTTGTAAATGTGCAATTATTTATGAATTGTCAAGTCTAGCGCACATTCAAAGTCTTAGACATACAGTGTTGCAAGTTACTCAAGTAAAACCAATAACCCAAGTCAGTGTTCGAGTATGTTAAATCACCTCCAGGTTCAACTGTTCTAGTTCGTAACGAGGGACTGATGAACCAATGCAGAAGTTTAACCTTGAACGCTGCGATAATCACCATGCTCCTAGAGTAAAAGAGCTGGAGCATCTAGTAGCGTGCATAGCAAACTCTTGTCAAGTCTAGCGCACATTCAAACTCTTAGACTTAGTGTTGCAAGTTACTCAAGTAAAACCAATAACCCAAGTCAGTGTTCGAGTATGTTAAATCACCTCCAGGTTCAACTGTTCTAGTTCGTAACGAGCTGACTGATTGAACCAATAGCAGAAGTTTAACCCTCTGAACGCTGCGATACATCAGCCACTGCCTTCTAGAGGCTAACAGAGAGAGCTGGGAGTAGCATCTAGGAGGCAGTGCATCAGCAAACATCTTTGAAGCGCAATAATTTGTACTTGTAGTTTACTGGAGTTTTATTTAAGGAATGGAATAAATATTCGTGAGCATTGTTTGTTGGCGATTATGTTTTGCAATAAGACCTTTCAGTGTATTGTTCATTGTTAATTCTCATATTTAAACATTTACAATATTTAATTATTTTGTAAATAAATTATTAAAAATAAAATCTAAATATCGGATCCTCAATTTATTTTGAGCTTCTGTCCTTTTCAATTTTAAATAGTAATTTACGAAGACGAATGGTAAAAAACTACTTTAACATAATTACACACGAATTTAATGCATAGAAATCATACTAATATTTGCATTCTTTTTCATACCAAATATTTCAAATTTGACTCCTAAATCACTGTTTTGATCTAACGGGAACTCGTTCGATTTATTTTAGTTTGCTTCTCTTGCGTTTTATTGACATTTTGGTTTCGACATTCCTTCACGAAGCCCTGATACAAAAGACCTAGCTATACACCCATTTTGGTTCATGCAAGTGTCCCACGAGATTTCTAAAGCAAAGTGAAAATGTGATGTGAAAAATGTTTTTATCATGCAAAACTAAAATCAACCTTGTCCTCCACATTGAACAGTATCCGTGCGTGATTATTCCTAATCGAACTCAACATTTCCTCTTCCACCTGACGCGTGTCGGGCTATTAATAGACTGACGCACCCTGGAAGTGCGTGGCAGACTGCGTAAGACTGACGCACCCTGAGAGTGCGTGGCAGACTGCGTGAGAGACCGCGCAGTTCAGCACAGCAGCAGAGTTAATCAGCTTCCGGTTTCTCTCATGGACTGTGGAATTAAAACCTGACGGGTGATGTGTGTCAATTACAATCGCCGGTTTCTCATCCAATTTACATCAAAATATTATAATAGATTGCTTTAAGCTTGCCCCCCCCCCCCCCCCTTCACTTTCGTGAATAAGTAATTTAAAATTATAATCTGTAGCCCTATGTCATTGATTTTATGTTTTTAAATTATATTTTTTTTGTAATGAATATTCTTTTTACTATGAACCTCTCATTGGGGTTAAGTTAAACGCTCATTCTCTTCACAAGTCCTCTGACTCTTAAGAAACTAGTTAATCACCTGAAGAGCGACACATCGAGAAAAGTAGTAGTGTTCCCTATATCGGGCATACTACGTTATGAATATTTTGTTGAAAGTATGGTCAGATGCAGATGTATGTTTCTCCTTATTTATTTTATTTAATTTTATTTAAGAAGACTCAATAACCATCATTCGCATAAACAAAACAACTCCTACTATTTTTCGTCGGGATTGCCGGTTAGGGTATAAAACTCGCTACCTCCCGAATCAAGTTACATTATGTCAGTAGTGAAATAGGCGTACAGTCTGTTGCTTTGTGTTCATTTTTATTTCTAAAAATTTTAGACGTTTCAATGAAATAATTTGCAAACTAAATAAAGTAATCATTATTGTGTGTCATTATTATGAACCCAAAATTTTGGGTCAAGTCAGGTATTTGGGGGTCGACCCGGTAAGCAAAAAAGTACCTGATTTTCGGGTAACGAAAAGCATATTTTGGGAGGATGGTGGAGGTGCCGGTCCAGACGATTTTTAATTCATAGCTTATAAAATGTCGTTCAATAAAAATACAGACGAGAGAGAATGATTTGGGAGTGTATCGTAAGCAGGTTTTTCACAAATGCGTGTGCGTGTGCGTGTGCGTGTGCGTGTGCGTGTGCGTGTGCGTGTGCGTGTGCGTGCCCTCACCTTGATAGGCTTACAATACACCATACAGCACCCCGGCGTCTATAACGTATCAGGCGATATCTCAAATGTCACCGATAGGACAACCAAAAGGGTTTTCTCACATATTTTCCAACAACAAAAAATGTGTGCATCGAAAACGCGTCTATAAAAAGCGGAGACTAATGACGGGTGATATTTCACGTCAAGAAATAATAAAGTTGTCTCACCCGATTTATTGGGGGGGGGGGGGGGGGGAGGGGACTCATTTTTCATCAAGATTAAATTGATAGGCCCGAGCAACATCCTGAGACGCAGGGGACTTTAACCCAACTAAATTGCTAAACCAAAGTCTGATATTCCTGGGAAATATCGTCTAATATTCAATCTGATTTGAGTCAAACCGGATAAAAGTACTTTATTCGTAGAGTCCCGTAGCTCAGACTTGGAGGCGTGCGAGAATATGTTTCCCGTATGATGACAAAACCTTGCAAAGGAAAGACTTGCGTTATGCCGGTCTCTAGGTGGTCATTGTTCGCTCGTAGATAAGATAAGATAAGATAGATAGGATAAGACAAGATAAGATTAGTAGGTATTTTTTTTTTTTTATCAGCTGAACTTACATACATACATAGATTAAATATCAACTTTCATTACAACATTAAAATTTTTCCAAATACAGTTTTTTCTACACATTTTTATTTATTTAATTTAATTTATGAATATTTGCATTTTTTAGTGCAACATTTGAACATGTAACATTCAAAATGAATGCGAGAATGACCGAAAGAACCTGTCACCCTCGTACATAATATATAATAAAATACAATGCCCAAGTTAAATAGAGTGTCAAATACAACATCAATGCATTATAGAATCACTACATTAACTAAACTAAACAATACCACAACTATACAATGCACACAAAGAAACAATACAATCAACAACAAATTTTATCCAAAGAAACCATACAAGTTCTTCTTTACTGTACATAGAATTTTTACACTCTTAAATTAATTGTTTTATTGTGTCATCGCCTACAGGGTTGGCTTGGTCTGCTTTAAATTGATTTAATGTCCCTTACTGAAAATATGTTGTGTGACTGTGTGGGTAGACTTTAAATACGTTTTGTATTCTTTTAGATTTATTTGTGATATTTCTGCTAACCCGGCACCTCCACCAAAATCATGAGACGTTGTGTACAGTTGTCAAAATTAATAATAAATTTCGAAATTTATTTGTACGTATTGCGCAATAATGTTTAGTTATCTTTGACTATAGAATAGTGACCAATTGACAGTTACACAAAATTGCATCTCGATCGAATGACAACTGGAAGCAGGAAAAGTTCCCAGGAAAGTTTCAAATAGGTTTAGTTGACTCGTTAAATTAAATTATTAAGATAAATTAGTATTTTGACTGAACTCACTAAACTATCAGGGTTAATAAAGTTTCTGAGCCATTTAAGTATTAAGTTTATTACAAATTTATCATGTAATATTTCAGTATTTATTTTCTTTTTGAATATTTCTTGTCGTTAATAATTGATCAATTGTTGATAATGCCAAGAAACATCATGAGTTCTATAATACTGATCGTACTTGAGAATCCTACTGGACTTAGTAATTACCTAATGAAAAGCCAAATCTCTCAGTCGCCCACTTAACATCTCCCCGTACTACTTCTATATATTTCAAAACTAATTATCTCAGTTTCACCCCGCAGTTCAAAGACCCCATTTAACTTTTCAATAATTATCCCAAAGTTTAAAAGTCCCCCCCCCCCCGACCCCCCTTATTAGCCCGGCTTCAGACCCGCGCTGCAAGAGACATGACACATTAATTAATATTAAGAAATAACGGTAATTTATGGCGATGTAAAACTGAGAGAGCCAGAGAAAAGTTAATAAACAGAACGGCGGACATTTTCAATGGGGATTTGTTGAAATTTGTTAATATACAGACCGGGACTGGGAATTAATAATAAGCAATTTCGCTTTATTAAAATATGAGCAAAGTATTTGGTAGAGCGAGATTTTCAGATGTTATTATATTCGTTTTGTGAATACAGAGAGCGTATTTAAAATCATCCGAGTCTTTAAATGCTGAACAGAATACGATATGAACTAGAAATTAGAGAGGATAAAATATCCCTGGAATAAGCGAGAAGTATGAATATTGAACACAAAGGCTTAGTTACAGTGACGAGGTATATACAAATGAAGTAAGTTTAATAAAATGGACGAGGAGATATTTAAATAAGGAGCGAAGTAAACTCGCTATGTTTCTCGCTTTAGAACCTTTTTATTGGTGTTGGTGCCGAGTATGTGAAAATTCAAACTTTCTTAGAGAATAGCTCCGCTTCTTAATCCCCGTCTGGGCCCGGGGTAGAATAGGCCCAGAGCAAAGCTCTGCTGATCGTGAAAGGCGATTGAAGAGAAGAAGTCCATCTCGCAAACATCAGCTAGTAAGAGGGGAGTATATTACTCCCTGAAACTAGAGGCGAACTCTGGCAATCGTCGCCGGGGACACCTCCCCTTTCCCTTGACGACCTCCCCGACGACGATGACGACTGCGATGAACCCCCCTTTCCTCCCCCTACCCGTGGCTGGTTCTGACCAGCATCGGCTCCTCCTCCCCATACCCCCTAGGCTAGAGTGCCGCATTATCACCTTACAGTTGACGCCCCCTAATCCAAATAAACCAACTAAAAAATCGTCCGTTTACACCCATGGTCCTCGAAAACATTCTTTATCATACTTGTTCTAGGACAAAGTCAAGAAAAACGGTTTTCAATACGACGTCTCGTTCAGTTTTATCGTGAGACGTGACACACGCACAGATGGACGGACAGAAAAGTGATGCAAATCACACATCCTTCTACCACCTTGGCCTGGTCTGGCACCTTGGCCTGGCACCTGGCCTGGCACCCTGGCCTGGCACCCTGGCCTGGCACCCTGGCCTGGCACCCTGGCCTGGCACCTTGGCCTGGCACCCTGGCCTGGCACCCTGGTCTGGCACCTTGGCATGCACCCAAGACGACGCTTCTCAACCATGTGCTTCCCAGTCTTCTTCTTCTCGTCATAAATCGGTCGAGCCTCGTTAAAAAGCGCAACTTTTCTGAACCCTAACTTTGAATCTCGCGCGCTAATCAGTTCTGTGCCATGCGCTTCCGGTTCCGGTGTGTCGTCTGTTTGCCGCGCATTTCATCCGTGCTCGACCTCCTGAGGTTTAATACGAGCAAAGGAAGAGACTGGGAAGAGGGGATAACGGGGTCACTGGGTTTTAACACTGTAGTAACTCCTCCCTCCTTTAAGAGTATTTCAAATTTTTAAAATATATCCTTTGAAATTTATTCGCACTGTGGGCGAATTAAATACCATTTATGACGTATACCTTTGCTTATATTTCAATTTTTATTTTATTTGGGATTTATACATGGTACAAATATAAGTAATAATACATAAAATTACTGATCTAAATTAGGGTAAACAAACATATAATGATGAAATATGAAATTAATGGGGTACATTTCAACAATAGAAGAACATACTAAATCTGAAGTTAAAAAAATCATAATTAATCATCCAAGAATAATTAATGGAGTTATAAGATTTTGACAATAAGAATCTTTGAGCTTGACTTTTAAAGATATTGGTGATGACAATATTTTTATATTGTGACTTATTTCATTATTTTTTTAATTAATTAAAGAGTTTAAACTTTGCCGAGAGCTTGAATGTGATTAAAATCTAAACAATTCGCATTTACTTTAATAATGATATTTTTCGCACGACATTCACATCCCTTACACCTTCATTTCAAATCCACCGCCGCCATCTTGTTTTATGTTTTCTTCCTCCTTACCTCCTCGCGACGCTGTGAAAAGAAGCAACAAGAGCGTCTAGGGGGGAGGGGGGAGGGGGCGGGCAATGAACGGGAACTAATACCCGAGGCTACGCGACGAAATCGTCGACCAGTCGGCTCATTTTCCTCGGTCGTTCCGATCTAGGGGGCAGTGAGGACATTTGATATGTCTTTATGTCTTCGCTGTACGAGCCGGGCGGGAAACATTGTCCGCTCTAGTTGGCTAGCTCGATATCCACTCTAGAGGGCGGTGGGGACTAGTTCCTCGGTCGTTCCGATCTAGGGGGCAGTGAGGACATTTGATATGTCTTTATGTCTTCGCTGTACGAGCCGGGCGGGAAACATTGTCCACTCTTCTTTACCAATGACTTGAAGACGCAATTCAGTTAGGCTAACTTGGCTCAGAGAGTGGCCATAAAGAGCTTCCAGCCGCCATGTTTTTGCCAAATCATTTTTTCGTTTCGTCGACTGCCGTGAAAGTAAACAAATTTGGTTTCAAACAGACGTAAAAATGTTGGTCTGTTGTAGGCCACATTTGTTTTTCAAGTCTATCATATTCAGTTAAATATTTGATTTACAAAAGAGGACAACTTAACCGTGCCCTTCAGTATCTCTACTTCGCACACAGCCAGCGGGGTGTGTACGAAAGCGAGCCGCGAAGTCAACCGGATCGAAACCGTTCTACGTCACAGCCTTCTAAAAGACAAATAACACCAAGGTAGGTCGACTTCTCGAAACAGATTGTCCCTGTTCCGTCTCGCAACGACATCCATCCCCGTCATCCGCTCGCTTAAACTCGAGACAAACTCACACACACACAAACACACACACACACACACAATCTTATGTTTTCTAAACTAAGAAAAGTGTATTAAAAAACTTTTCCAATTTTCCGGTAATAGCTATACTATCCGCAGTCGTAATACACTCGCGGGCGGCGAACGAGTAAGCGCGCCAATCAGAGCGCGGCGTTGCCACCGGCCGACCAATGGGCGACGAGGAAAGAGGTAATGAGAAGGAAACTAACTTCGGGACACTTATTGCGGCGATAAATCTCGTCCGGCTTGAATTATACAAGATTCTCTGATGTAGCACTTTGTTTACATATGTTAGCTTCGTCTTTCTTCGTCTTTCCTCGTCTTTCTTCGCGCGGTTAATTTACCGAGGTAACTTATTGCTATGATAAACTACTGCGGTAAATTTCTACGCGTAATTATATTTCGGATGGGATGAAGACTAATTAAAAAGTATGATGGATTGTAATTTGAGTTTATTTTTTCATGGACTGTGATATTTCATCCTCGTCTGCCTTTCTTTTACTCTTGGCGCCGGATGGACTTACAATGGACAAGAAGGAACAACCTTATTATATTTTCTTTTTTGAATAATAAAATAATTAATTTAATTAGCCATTTTTATTCAAAATCTTTTGTTCATTATGTTAAAGACGTTGAAACTTGTTACATAGGTAGGCTAGAACATGTAGGTTAAACAATGCATTTATAAAAAGTTACAAAACAAAATTTAAAATTTAATTTTTTAAACGTTTAGCATTTTTTAATTGAGGATGTAGTTAAGTGTGTAGAAAAAAGCTACTACAGTTACCCGTCCGTGTTTACTGACGGTCCAGGTGACTCTGTGCGTAGATACCGTATCTAGGGCACAGAGTATTATAGGTGCAGATCATTCACCATTCATCGTTACCTTATCTAGATACGAATTAGCCTAGTTAATTCTTCCGTCGCCCGCGGCATCAGTGCGATTCTGTAAAGATGACTTGAATGTCGCTAGGGATGTATCAATAGTTATCACAGAAAATAGCATAGCTAACTGATTGATAGCGTTTGATATAGTCATAGCAACATTCACGTTATTCTTATAGAATCGGATCGCTTTCAGCCGTTTGGTCGATATATCAATCGATAGATCGATATTTAGATATATATATATTAATCGATATAGAACAAATTATTTTAATGGTTTCTACCGCTGTTAATTATTACATTTCACGGCGTTGTAGGGATTAAATTTTCTTAACACAGATTTAAACAATACATGAATCCTTTCTTGTTGATTAAGGCTGAGTGTCGCCCGTTCACGGCCAAAACACATCACGGTATACATTAATTGTTTGCGGTAATTTATCAATTGTTACGCACGTTTAAGATATGTCACTACCTCGAGAATTTTCTGCTCTTTCTCGTGAACAATGTAGTTTTAGCGTACAACCAAAGATTTTGTTTTTAAACTGCCAAAACTTTGTTCTTTATTAAACAAGGCAAAACGCGTCCTCAAAGTTTTAACACTTTTAAAACCAAATTATACGTTGTACGCAAAAACTACATTGTTCACCAGAAAGAGCAGAAAATTCTTGAGGTTATGACATATCTTAAACGTGTGTAACAATTGATAAATGACCAGTTACAAATAATATGTACCGTGGCGTGGGTTTTGGCCGTGAACAGACAAGAAACTTCGCTCCCTCGTTTGGTTACACCTGCACCTGTGCTTGAGGTTTGGGTGCACCTGCACCTGTGCTTGAGGTTTGGGTGCACCTGCCCTGTGCTTGAGGTTTGGGTGCACCTGCCTTGTGCTTGAGGTTTGGGTGCACCTGCACTTGTGCTTGAGGTTTGGGTGCACCTGCACCTGTGCTTGAGGTTTGGGTGCACCTGCACCTGTGCTTGAGGTTTGGGTGCACCTGCCCTTGTGCTTCATCGTGTTGGCCAAATGTTTGTTGGCATCGGAAAGTTTCATAAGATTGTTATAAAAGTTGATTGTTCTGTTCTTAATCAGTCAGAAAGTCAAGCAGCGAAGAACTCGGTTTAACCTCGTAGCGAGTTATCTCAAGTTGGCGCAGAAACCAACCAGAATATAACGCATTTACATGAACCACCCGGAGAAATGTTGGAATTAATTAAACTGTGTATCAGATTCAATAAGGATTTGTACTTTTCCGATAATTACTCTGGAGATGAATTAACTTCTAAACGAGTTGAGAGTTCTTCGTTCTCTCTTGCCAATTTGTTGTTGGGTCGGGTGGAGGGGGGTGATGAGGGAAGGGGAAAGGGTGAGAGTTGAGAAAGGAGGGGAAGGAAGGAAATTAAAAAAGTTTACGAGTGGATGATTCAAGATTTAGTTTCTTACAATGATACTCAACAACTTTCAAGTACGGATACATTATAATCCCACACATTAAAAAAACACTTATAATACAACAGCCAATTAAAGCTTTACACTCAGAATATTATTGAGATCTAAAAAAAGACCACTTATACATTTGAGCATTATTAATACAATTTTCCTTGTGACTGCATTCTTGTCAAATTTAATTTGAAAGCAATGGGTAAATTCTAAATATTACGTGTAAACTCTCTATTTATTTTTGCGGTCTTTTTACGTTTTTTCCCGTATGTGTGAGTATATATTTACCAACAAACCAAGTGTATATTTAAGTTATAACCCCATATAACATTTTCCAGAAATGAAGTTAATAATATAGTGTAGAATTTATTCTGTATTCCAACAATTTTTTACTTGCCTCAAACGGTTTCCGATATCGGAATGTACAAGAAGTCCAGAGAAACCATTTCCCGAAATGAAAACCGTCTGAATGTCGTCTGCATTCTTGAAATGTGCTTTCATAACACTCTCGGAATGCATCCTGGGTGGAATCTCCGAGAGTTGAATCTGATGCAGCGATTATGTAAAGTAAATAGCCCCTCTCAGATGCATATCCCCATAAACCAACGACATGGGTTGCAATTTAGCTCGAGATCATTTTATTAGCATAGACATTCGCTGGTAGAGTACGCTACATTTTACATCTATTGGTATATTTAAGCAAATACCGAGTTTTTAACCCTTTAAACGATTGCGAGTTTCATTGCACTTTTTAAATCACCGTAGACTGAATATATTTATTTTGCAGTCTGCGCTGTCTTTATTGGTTATTTTATTGGTTAATCTTGAAAGATAGGGCAATGCCAACCAAGCTGGTTCGCCCGGATTCTCCGCCAGGATCGCATGATCGGGGTTTGGTCACAGGACTCTTTACATTGTGGTTCCAGTGGAACTTACACATGGCGGTGACAAAACGCCGATCGTTCTGTACTCTGGTGGGAAATCTATCATACACAGACATTTTTTACACAGCAAGTTTAACCTTCAGTTTGAAAACTACTTTTAAATAAAAATCGAAATATCACCAATTAATTATGATAAAGAGCAATGGTATGTCCAATAAACACTTATTTAAAGAACAATAAAGCACTGCCGTCAAAATGTTGTAACAATTCCTATTTAACCAACGTCCAGACAACAGTTGACACAGTTACCTGAACAAACCCCGATCGTTGTGCTCTCTGGTGGAAGATTAGTTTAAACTTAGGCGAGATAACATCGGAAACTCAAGGATACACGGACACATAATATATATCACTGCCTCCTAGTTATCTCAACTAGCTTCATCTTTCCCCTGCATGTTCATGTTGGCTGTTGTCCTGCTATTGTACTTCAACTGGTGTGGTAAACCCTTCCCCTGTGGTCTCTCTCTCTCTCTCTCTCTCTCTCTCCCCTCTCTCTCTCGCTCTCTGTCACGTGACCACCACTTCCAACATGGCTGACAACATCACTAGGCAAACACCGGCTATTAGCTGACTCTAATCACACCCTATGACGAACACACGCAGCCTAATGCACACATTACTCTAGGTAATAGGCCGACATTAACATAGTGTAATTAGCAATGCGTGGTTTATGACATGCACTCTAGTCTAGGTTATTGTGTTGGGGTAGGTCGGGCGGGGTGGGGGGTCGATATTCTCAAGTCAGGCGGTCATCTAGGTATAGCAGCACTAGGAGATTCTAGGGAACCGACTGGGTTGGAAATAACAAGGTATTGTGTCAAAATTTTAGGGTCTGTCGGGTTGGGTATTTGGGGTCGACCCGATAGTCAAAATAGGTAGAATTTCGGGTAACCCCCAAAAAAATCGGGAGATGGTGGAGGTGCCACTCCAAATATCTTTTATTTATAGGCTATTTATATAAACTAAAATTTTGTGAAAATCCAGGCAATAGAAAATTAATTGGGATACAATTTTAATTTCAAATTTTTTGCAAGTAAAATTCATTATCCATTTTAATGTTGTGTCTTCTAACGGCCGCCATTATCATAACCGACCTAAGAACCCGAAGCAGATTAGTTCCCGAACATGAACCCGACCATCTAAACCTCTACCCGAACAGTCCTAAAACTAACTAGATTTAAAAGTGATGAACAGTTGTAAATTATTACAACAATACTAGGAAAACGTCAAAGTCGTTGTCAGACGAGTGAGCGAGTCATGTGTTCAGTACCCGGGAACATTTGCATTTAAGTTGATTGATATATAAGTACTAGAGATGTGCAAAAATGGTGACAACAAAATTCGCGAATTTTTTTAAAGTTGCAATAATCCCTTCAAATTCAGTTTGCACATGAATCTCATGAATTGTGATTGAATGGTACCAATTTCCAATTCGCAAAATTTCGCAAAATTTTAGTTGATACCGCGAACTAGTGGCGAAATTAGCAATTATGTCCTTAAATGCGAATTAGGTCGCGAAATTTTAAAAAATAAAAAAATTTCAAAGTTTTGGTGGAGGTGCGGGGTCGAAGTCGAAATTAAATTAATACTTGCTGGTAGATATGGTGGAGGCGCCGGGTCATACAACGCGATTGTGAGATCTTCATAATCGTTTGAACGAGAGTAAGCTCAAAATACTTCAAATCCATATCAAAAGACACATAAAAAATGCATAATTTCGTAAATTTGGTGGAGGTGCCGGGTAGACAAAATTCTGGTAAAAACTGTCGGAAACTTTGAAAACTGAAGGCTGAAATTGAGTGAGCTTAAAATTAAAACTGATTCTGAACTTCACTCTCATGAGCTTGTTTTTCTTTTAAATCATTAAAATCAATCAATCAATCAATCAATTTTTTTTTTTTTTTTTAAGTTGTGCATGAGAAAATTGTGTTTTTTTGGTAAATCGCGACAAATCGCGAATTTTTATTTTTAAGGCGCGAATTTTCAAACTTTAAAAAACCATTTTTGCACATCTCTATATATAAGGTATAAATGATAGGGTTTGAGTTAAGTTGGTATTAGGGTGCGTTAATTGATAGGGCATAATGCGTCACTTCATCATATGATAGGCTAGGGAGCAAAGAAACATGCTGACTTCTTGATCCAGCCTTAGGTAGGGGGAGGAAAAGAATGTTCCCGGGTACTCAACACATGGCTCGCTCACTAGTCTAACAACGACTTTGGCATTTTACTAGTTATGTATTATTATGTATAATTATTTAGGATAAAGACTTAAGATCATTTGAAAATAATCAAAATGTATAGTTGTTACCATAAGAATAAATTATAAACACATTGGGCATGAATGAGCCACGAGAGTGTTTTTTACCACTTGAATATCACATGCAGCAGTTTCTTTCTGCGTTTAGTCCATTCATCTAGTAGTTAGCTACTATGTCGGCCTACCTTAATTTAACAGGCATTTCACTTTTTGAACTTTGTATCAGTCCTAAATATTTACGAAAAGGGTGTGGGTCGATTAGCTAATTAATCTACAATCACCCTTAAAATAAATGATTATGACCGTTAAAAGTTTCAAAAAGTGAAATGCACATCTTAATTAATGTAGGCCGATATAGTAACTAACTAATAAATAAATCCACTAAACGCAGAAAGATAGTGCTGCATGTGATATTCAAGTGGTAAAAAACACTCCCATATAGCTTATTCAAATCAAAAGCTAATAATATCAATAGTAATGTAAATAATTTAGACGTAGGCTTATTATAGCTTTAGCTTTGAATTGGATAGAAATTAAATAAATAAATAGTATAGCCTATATTTGAAGGTTCTACTCTCTGTAGATACAGAGAAAGTATGGGCTGTACGGCTGTACCCAAGCAAGCGTTTCTGTCACCATAGCCTGTTACGCTTGTAATGAAAATACGAAATTCTTTGTTCATGTCCCCCAACGATATGTTTTACACTGTGAGTATGTTTTGTACTAGAATACACCACTGGTGTGCGGGTACCAGAAGTTTAGAGTAGTTTGGGTATTTGGGGCAGACCTGAACGTCAAAAAAGGTACCCGCATCATCGTATCTGTATCATGTTTAGGGTTCTGGATTAGACTCTGCAAGACTTATAAAAGAAGATTAAAAGTAGTAATACATAATATATAATCCCTATCATCGGTCGGAAGCTTTATCCTTAAGATACCGAGACAGTTATTTAATTTACTTTTGCAACAAGTCTATAGTAAGTTCTGTTTCTAACTGCTCAGATCTGCTGACTTGTTTGTTTATTAAATTTTTTTGGTGGGGATTTCAATAACACAACCAAACTCATTTTAAAAAGACAAGCCCCTTTTATCCCAGTGTTTCCAAAATCATTGTTGAAGAGGAATGCCAATCAAAATACGCATTTAAATCGAAAGGTAGTGCTCAGACAAACGGACAGACAGACAGACAGACAGACAGACAGACGGACGGACAGACAGACAGATGGACGGACGGACAGACGGACGGACAGACAGATAGACGGACGGACAGACAGACAGACAGACGGACAGACAGACGGACGGACAGACAGACAGACGGACGGACGGACAGACAGACAGACAGAAAACTGATGCATTTAGCGGAATTTTGATGGTTAAATATTATATTTTTCAAAAACAAAAACAAAAATTATTGAAGGGTTTAGAAATTGAAGACGAGTCAGACAATGTAAAAAGAAGAAACGCACGTCCCTCGACAGCTCTCCTACTCTGCGACTCTCACTCATCCAGCTGGGCACGGGGAGAATGCGCGCAGAGCATGGCGTAGTAAAAGGCGATCAAGAGAAAAGCCACCGCAAATCAGCAGAAAGAGCGGAGTACATGTATCCCGAAACTAGAGGCGACTGGCAATCTCGTCTGGGACTGCCCGCCCAACAGACAGACCCCCGGCGCGACAGAGACAGAAGACAACAACGACAGACGAGACAAAGACAGACGACGACGGAAAACCCCCATCCTCCCTACCGTGGTTCGACAGACAGGACCCCCCTCCAACCACCTAGGCTAGGGAAGTTTGATGTACCTAATTAACGTTTCAAAACATACAAAATTAAAGGTATAAAAAAACTCTCTATGAACATCTTCAATATTAAACTTCTCTCCTTCTCCAACACCTCACCCCACACACACCCACCTGCTGACACACGCCACACTTGCTGTCAATGCCTCTCTTCACTGCCTCTCTCTCTCTCTCATGGATCAATGCGACCACAGCAGCAGCCACCGCTTCACAGATGCCGTAATTAAAATTTATGTGTCAAAAACCCCATCAAAGGTTATGAATAATAGCTGTGTTGAGTTATTGCAAAATGTTGCTAACGGGCTGGGAGATGCGACAATAACTGTCCAACAAGCGACGGTTAGGCCCCGCTGTAGCTAGCGTGTGATCCGTTGAGGGTAGGAACTACGCGCGCGGCATTAAGACGAGTTTCTAGTTGGAATAATATTGGAGTAATAAACAATATTAAACATAGTGTACCAAGAGTCTTCCCATCCTCAGCCACACTCACATAACTGATTTTCAGTAGGGGACCTAATTTTAAAGTTGATCGATGAAACTGTTTCAAAACAGATACCATCGACGGAAAAACAATGGCCAACAACACATCAGTATTTAAATATAAAACAGCGATCAATTGTGGTTGGTACTGGGAGCATGGCTCTGCTAATCGTAAAAGGCGATTCAAGAGAAGAAGCCCACCTCGCATACATCAGCTAGTAAGAGCAGAGTATCATTCTCCTCGAAACTAGAGGTTTGCCCTCACAATCGTTGTCGGGGACACCTCCCCTTTCCCTTGACGACCTCCCCGCGACGATGACCGTGACACAACGGACGATGACAAAGACGATGATGACCGCAGCGTGAGAAACCCCCTTTCCTCCCATTACCCGTGGCTGGTTCTGACCAGCATGATCCCTCCTCCCCATATCCCCTGGCTAGAGTAGCGCATTATGACGTAACGGTTTGCGCGTCCTTTATCCAAATAAACCAATAGGTAACGATTCTCGATTATCTTTTCTTTCTACAAGAATGTGCTCAAGACGTGAAAATATAATTTATTTATTGTAAAAAAAAAAAAAAACAGATAGCAAAAATATTGCTCCCTACAAGTAATTAAACTTTTATTTTTTGACTACTTCATTATTTTTTTATTGAAAGAAGCTTCGACGATATTTTTATTATAAAACAACTCAACTGAACAATAACCTGGGTAACTTACTTTTAATTGCGAAATTTTGGGGACGTCAGTCGGGCATGGACAAAACTTGAGGAAGGAGACGAAGTCTCCGAAATATCCCGATTGACATTAAATAGTTCAGTTGAGTGGTTTTAAAATATACGTTTCCGGGTTAATTAGTTGTTCGTTTTTTTTTTAAATTTGCATTGTATTAATTTTTCATACAAAAAAAATTAAACAAAACATACACACAAATTAGGATTCATGATCAATCAAATCGAAATTACTAAACCAATGTTTTGATGTGATTTAGCTGATGCAACGTAAGCCCATTTGAATGAATCATTAGTGCGCTTTGTAGCAACCCTTGTTTTATCATTGTGTTGCAGAACCCGGCTGGTAATTACAGGGGTAGACCGGACATAAATCACAGCTACCCCTGTGCTGTACAGAGATAATAACACTTGTTATTATCTGGGCTGTTCTTTATGTGCGTTGATATCAAACTCAAACACTGCACAGGGGTGTAGAACTAATTGTAGGGGGGGTTCGCACATGTTTACAACACACACAATGCGCTTGTTACACGTGAATCAACTATACCATGTTTGACTTGTTTGCTGGATTAGACTGGATTTTGAATATTTACATCTTACGTTGAGATCTTTTTTAAAATCATTGTTCAACTCCTACTGTTTCTGGGTTTTAATTATTTCATTAATAATACAAATACAGTCCATGTATAATAATTTTATCATGTAATATTTATGTGCGCTGATTCATTAACATTATATTATGACTTTTACGTAAATTTGTCTGTACTACACTGCCGCCCATCTCCAATTTCTTTTTCTTTATCCCTCGAAAATACTGGTACATTTTTGGAGACTCACTTCGTTGTTTGCCACCATTAGACTATCTCGACCCCAAATCGAAATTTCGGTTACCCGTGAACCAGGTTTTTTCTTTTACAACTTCGCGTTTATCCAGTGAGTTGAGAGGGTGACAATGTTATGATAGAAAAGTGTCTGAAGGCGATACTACGTGTGAGTGAGAAGTGACTTTTACCAATGATTTTCAACATCTATAGAAGGCTAGATCCCCAGTCTCCAATACGTCCGTACAGGCGCGAGCGTAGCAAATTGAAGCGTCGATCTGGCCTATTCAAGATGGTGATTTGGTGTTTCAATTTATTATGCTTTACATTATGTTTTAAATGCGATTAAGTATTTTTCTGAATTGTTTTGATATGGTTTTTCCTTGTGCAGCATGGGAATGTACAAACAGAAACAAAAAGAAGTTATTGCATAAGGGAATTTAGTAATCATTTGGTGTTAATGGCAAAAATGCTCACCTGTCAACCTGACAGCCATCTTAAAAATATTTGGGCTACAAATCGCTACAACCTACTTTAACGTACAAACTGGCCTATTCATGATGGCTTCTAATTGAAACGCTAGTGGACCAATGACTGGGGATCTAGCCTACTATAGATGTTAAATATCATTGACCACTACAGTCTTAAATTTGTAAAACCTAAATACCGAGAGGTTGTCGACTTTTCTTGGAGATATCCTTGCTACCAGGCTGGAATATCTTCCTTCCTTGAGTGCATTGACACCGACAACAACCACAACAACATCACAGCGAAACGAACTCTTTGTCTTTCTACGAAATACTCACGAAAAATTCATATCCTGGAGTCAAAGCGAGAAATTTCGAGACTAAATTATTTACATCGCCGGCAAAGCTACGAGTGAGGAAATTTGGCTTGGCTTAAATTATTCGTCTGTTGGGGGAAGTGGATACAAAATCAGCTGAAATATGGGGTCGTCCGCTGGGGCACGTTCTGAGGGTAGAAAATTATTGAGTGGGAAGTGAGGTGGGATAAAAGTTGAGCAGGTAATCAATGTTATGGGATATGACCTTACGAAATGGATACGTACGAAAAACGTGAAGGTGATAATATGAGCAATTAAAACAATTTTGAGAGAAAATGTTAATTAATTGATAAGAAAAATCTCCTCTATTTGTATCACTTTTCTGTCCGTCCATCTTTGCGTGTTCTGATTTACATTCGATTTTTTAAAAATTAATATTTCCCTTCAACAAGGACGATACATAATCTTTTAGGTGACCGTTTGGGTCAAGGGGGCTGAGGCTAGCATTTTTAAATAATATAAATATAAAAATAAAAATAAATCGTAATTAGAGTCTGCCCACTGATTCATATAACTGATTTTCAGTGGAGGACATTAAACCACAGTGACCAAGCCAACCCTGCAGGCCCCGACGCAATCGACGAGTGAGCGATAACCAACCAAAGATCAATATTTTTTAATAGGAACTATAGCAATCAGTGGCATGGACAGTGCGAACAGAGGCTCATTTTTACACTCGGTACCTTACTAAAGATTTCGATGCACAATAAGATTTTATTAATTTTTAGTGATCTTTTACAATCTGTTGATCGTGTAGCTTCACTCCCAGTTTCTTATTAATGGCTGAGGAAACCCGAGCCAAACTCTTCAGTTAGGGATACTTGTTACAGGAATCTCACTCGCAAGCCGATACAGAGTCACGTACACATTCAAACATTCCCGTCCGAAGTCCTCCGAGATCACACGAGTCCGCCCGAACTCACATCCCATGCATTACACTTTCCTCTCTACATGGCTGGAAATTCCCCCCCGTATTAATTATTAGCGCACCCTCGCGCGCCGCGCCACCCTGTATTGTTTATGAGGGGGGGGGGGGGTAAAAATACGCGGGTTTAATTATTACAAATTTCTTCCACTTCATTTCGTTCACTAATTAACAAAGCAGACGCCGCTATAGAATACGGTGACCGTTTTACTTGGTGTACGTAGTGTGTGACACGAGTGGTAGTATTATCATCACTTTACGTTACGTACATGTTCCGAGCTTGATAGGACAGTGCTGAGTTGTGAATAAATTTAAAAAAATCATCCTATTTGGTGTCGACTCACATTCACTCACAAACTGTTTTTCACAAACTGTTTTTCACTAGGTGACTTTAATTTAAAGCGCTCGACGCTCGAATAATGGCCAAACAAATATCTGGATTGTGATCTGTGTTAGAGAGGTATTTGATTTGAAATTGAGTGATATGCATCGACTTTTTATTCTATATTCTATTTGTGTGGCTCGTTGATCTTGTGTGTGGCTCGTTGGTCTTGTTGTTAGCGTATCTGCTTCCAATGCAGAAGGTCCAGGGTTCGATTCCCGCTAAAGTCAGTAGTTTTTTACTTCTGATTTGGACTTAAGTCCATCAGTTCGTGTCTTAGGAGTTTGTAAACGGTGACTTTGGAGCCGTCCTAGCAACGAAGCACATAATAAATTCAGAGTTGTTCTGAATCGGCCTTGTCGATTCTGGCGTTGATTCGCGGGTGTTCGCACTGTCCATACCACTGATTGCTATATTTCCTATTAAAAATATTGATCTTTGGTTGGTTATTGCTCACTCGTCGATTGCGTCGGGGCCTACAGGGTTGGCTTGGTCGCTTTGATTTAAAGTCCTCCACTGAAAATCAGTTATATAACTGAGTGGATAGACTCTAAATTTTTTATTTTTTTATTTTTTTTATATACATTATCAAGTTAGTACAAAGAGTACATTATTGAATTACTTCTACTGCTGCTATTAAAATTAAACCATTACATTTATGGGTCCATATAAAACATTACATAATATGTTAATAATTATAATTCCTTGTCAATGTTATTATACATTTTTAATGACAAGGTAGAGAGGGGCGGACTGAGAGAATAGATAAATAGAAATATTCATTTAAGGGAATGATCACCACCATTATTAAAACCACGCAAAATAACCTTATATTAGTAATATCTCTCAAACCGTACGTTAAATCTAAAAAGGGCTACTAAGTCTCACGTAGTTTCGTTAGAACTACACCTTGCATGAAAATTTATTTAAATATTGTAATCAGTACCGTTTTTAATTACGGTATACATTAATTTAATTTAAACATTGATTAAAATCTTTACTGGTTACAATATTTTTAAAAGGTTTTCTGCAAGATATAGTTCTAACTAAACCATATGGGACTTATTATCCACTTTTTCGTTTTTGTGTAGCGTTATGTGAGTTATTACTAAAATAAGGTTATTTCGCGTGGTTTTAATATTGGCGGTAGTCCTTCCTCTTAATGATTATGGATTAACAATGACCAATGACACGTTTATATTTTTGTATTTAAATAACATTATTAAATTATCATTTAACATTTTTATTGTTATTATTATTGTTGTTCTGTTTATGATGTTGTCGCCGACAGGGTTGGCTCTGTTTACTTTGAAGGTCGTGGAACTTGGACAAGTCTTGGAGATACTTGTGATATTATATTCCTTGAGTTTATCACTGTGGTTGTTATCAGATACAGATCTAAACGTGATGAGGTTTGAGCGAAGTTGAACAACACTTTGCTCAGTTGGTTGTTACCATTGATGCTTCTCTTCTAACTGAGTTCGAAACCAAGTCAGGGAAAACTTCTACAATGACCATTAACAATACATTTAATGCACACAATTGAAATGATTTGTACTTAAATATCTTGGGTATATTTATTTTTATAGTGGTGTGTAGACGCTTCCAAATACTTCATTATTTATTTATTATTTAATATATATTATTAAGGTCCGAACGAGCACCAGTGATTTATGTACGAACAATTAAACCGAACGGGATTGATGTAATTAAGTTATAACGGTTGAAAAATAGTTTTATTTTGACATGAATATTATCGTTATGACTGTTCCAACGTTAATTACACATCAATATTAGTGGGGAAGGGGGGAGAGAGAGAGAGAGAGAGAGAGAGAGAGAGACTGCTGAATTGTAGCTGGGAAATGTACATTAATATTAAATTCCAATCCTGGCCCCGATCCTGGGATGTTCTACATTGCAGTATACTCTATATTATTAGTTACTTTTTAACATCCCCATATTGTGATATGTGGGTGTTGTAAAATGATTACTCCATTGTTTATTCATCCCATAGTTTATTCAACCGTGGTTTTCTCTGGGGACGCGCCCTGGAAGAACAGCACGTTTCATGTGAGCGCGCACAAGCGCCCTGCAGAACTACGGCACGTTGATGTGCGCGCGCACAAGCGCCCTGCAGAAGAACAGCACGTTTCATGTGAGCGCGCACAAGCGCCCTGCAGAAGAACAGCACGTTTCATGTGCGCGCGCACAAGCGCCCTGCAGAAGAACAGCACGTTGATGTGCGCGCGCACAAGCGCCCTGCAGAAGAACAGCACGTTTCATGTGAGCGCGCACAAGCGCCCTGCAGAACTACGGCACGTTGATGTGCGCGCGCACATCCCATATGATTGACTGTTGGGCTTAACCTCACGGTTTCCACAACTATCACCAACCACTTACCAATAAAAATACTCGCGTTTTTCTAGTGTGTTTGTAACCCTGATAATTGTTTTACGTGTTTTTAAAACTATAATCACTAAACAGTTATTAATGACAGATATGAATGTTGGTAGGTTTAATATATATTAGTATTTTACATTTTCAACCGTTTTTTTACCCGGTCTAGAGACAATTTCTTTATGAAACTCTTATTATAATTACCTTGTAAATAGAAAAATTTTAATTTTGTACACATTTTATTATTCAAAGGTTGCCCCTTCGGTTCTCCGAAGTACTTGATAGGATACTTTTTCCGTAAGTATTGGCTTACTTCTTAACCGGTTATACCATTTTTAATCTTTATTGTTGATCAATAAATTGCCATTGTTGCACTTTGTACATTTGACCATTTCCTCGAGGATAATACTAACTCGTTAATTTCGCGAAGGTTTCATATTGTCGATATAAAACTGTATCATAAACACAACCGACCCTGGCAAAGAAAAGACGTTAATATTACAATTGATTACAACGTTACACTCGCCGTAGAAGATATTGCTTAAGAAACTCCACCGCCTTGTAAAACTATAACTCTGAGAACCAACATTAATCAAGTTATTATTAGCCCAGTAAAGACAATGCTGCAAACACAACAGCGAGAGATTTAAGTGTGATTAGCCCAATAAATTGTGTGAAACTTGCGTTGTTATGTGCTCGTATATGTGATTACATTCTTTGAGATATTGCGACCAGTTTTGCAGTGATCGCTTTTATTAATCTATATTTTTACTGTTTTGCAGAAATAACTTTTCTTGTCATAAACACAAATTACTTATTTCCTTGTTGTGAATTTCTTTGTGTACCACGGGTTTTGTTGATCTGGGAAGAAACTGAGGTTTCAATGGAAGGAAAATAAAGAATGGGAAACGGTTTCAGGAAAATATATATTTGTAAATTAGTTCGTTGACCAATGAACGAGAATGATATATACATGATCAGTAGACCATGAAAGTTTTCAATTTCACACTTGTGTTGAAACTATAAAATTTGTAATCATAAGACTTTAAAATATATTTTATGTTCTGTTATTTAGGATTTAGGATTTCTTACTCGATTGTAAAGATAGTTTATGTTCATTAATTTGTTTTTTGTTAAGTTGTTTTGGAAATAACATTAAATACAGTCCATAAATTACAAAGTGCAATTTGACCAGGCATTGAACCCAATATGATAGCAGCAAAAATTGGCAATATGCATCGTTTATCAACCAGAAACAATTCGCGGATAAAGTATATTTCGAATATAGAATAAAATCAAAAATCATTATTATTACTAAAAAATGTGTGAAACGGGTCATTTCGCCGCGTCGCGTGTTTACACTTACTAGTGTGTGAATTCGACGTTTCGGAACCACTGTGGGTTCCATCTTCAGGACGACGACCCGTTTCACACCTTCTATAATATATTCGGGCCGCGAAAGACTTAAATTATTAATGCTGTTTATCAAGGATCATTTAAGAAACAATATTGATCATAGATTTCTTTGTTTCCTCTCCATTGACAATTTTTTACAATTTTAAAATTTTATTATTTTATTATCCTTGAAAATAAAAACGAATAAACTTTTTTTTGTTTAATTGCGCAAATTTAAAAATAAAAAAAAAACAGATAAGTCAGCCGAGGGATGAGAAATTTGTCTAAAAGGCACGTCCTATATCCTCTTGAACACACAAGTACAACAAGCAAACTCTCGATTCTGTCACGTGTCAAAGTCTTTTCTAAATCTATCTCACGACAAATTTAGTCAATTCCAATCCCCCCTGTAGTCCCTGAAGGGAACGAATTGTATTTTAATTGCGCTCCCTACAGAGCCCCCCCCCCCCTCGGGGAGAAAACATTTCGCAGTCGATGATTCATGCAGGGGGGGGGGGGTGATTGTCTCGTCGCTTGTTTTATAGCCTCGCAGATTGGACCCAATAAGTTGGACGTGGACGAGGAACAGAAGTCACATGCGGTGATTAATTGCGAGACTAATCAGCTTTTTCTAGTCAGTTTGTTTGTTTGTCGTCTCTCTCTCTCTCTCTCTCTCTCTCTCTCTCTTGGATGGTTGGACAAGTTATAAGACACACAAATCTTTCTCTGTTGGATGCGTTGACACGTGACTGAGGGGTCGACTTTCCTGCTCTTAACAAACAAATTATTATGGGCAAAAGGGATTCAGTCTTCAACACACAACATTTTATTACAACACATAATCAAAAGAGTTGAGATTATTTCATTTATACCATTGTTTTACTTTTGTCCAAGGATGTACATTTAAACAAATACAAATTAAATGAAACTTTAAATGTGTATTTATTTAGATAAATTGTTGGTAAAAATAAACTTGTTTGCAATGTTTTTCGTCCATACGATTCCCTATCCACTCCCACGCACTTGTCCAATCATGCGTACACACATACAGACAACATCCAGCAGCGTATGTTTCCCGTTTAGCCACGCGCTGTTTGATTAGGAGCCCACCCCCCCCCCTCGTAAATCACGTGTATACACGGAGCGTAATAACAACAGGGCCGCGCATCCCTGTGCTGTGTCTGGACCAAACTGATAGCAGGGTACAGTCTCTCGCAAGACACACTACCCCTGTACGAGGCTAGGAGACACACTACCCTGCCCGAGGCTAGGACTGACATTACACAAAACACACTACCCTGCCCGAGGCTAGGACTGACATTACACAAGACACACTACCCTGCCCGAGGCTAGGATGTAACAACACAAGACACACTACCCTGCCCGAGGCTAGGACTAAAACGACAGAGATTGAAAGGATATATTTATTTATATTATAATTTTTATTTAGTTGTTCTCCTTTGAAAATCAGTTTTTATAACTGAACAGTAAAGACATCAAAGAAAGAAAGAAAGAAATAAACAAATATATATGTTATATCATAGCCTTTTTTCCAACAACATTTAGTTGGGTACAGGGGTGATTCCACCATTTATCTTGGGCATCACCGAATCAGCACCGGCCTGCCAAGCTCGGCACCTCATCTTCTTCCTCATTCTCTTGTCGCAACACCAGCTCTCTCCACTTCTTCCTGTCCTCCCACCATCTTTCTCTCTCTTCAACCACTACCCACTCCTCTCCTCTCTCATTCACATCTGCCTGTACTTGATCTTGCCATCTATCTCGAGGTCTTCCCACTCTCCTATCTTTCTTTAGCTCAAATAATATAATAAATTTAAATTTACAATAAACAAATAATTAAAATAAAATAACTAAGTCAAGGTCTTTCACGATTTCTTAGTGTTCTTACTGTATGTTACAAAATGACGCAACCATTACATTTTATGTCGTTTATGGCCTGAAAGCGCTTCATGCAGGACGGCCATCTAATGGGTAACGAGTAATGAGAACTTGCGGATATGGTATAGATTCCACTAATGGACATAAACGTTGTATTCCGTCCAAGACTCGGGGCGAAGTTCTAACTATTTGTTCGGGACAGAAGGATAATATTTTGACCCCGTTCCACTCGATTTGCGAACGAATTCTAGCAAACTATTTCAATATGTGAGGAAGTTTAATTTTCATCCGAGTTATTGAGTTCTCTGCTCCACATTCTGGAATTATCATTATTGCTTACGACGTTAACACTTCATTTACTCCAATAATGTTTTGCTGGCATGACACATATTACGTTTTTCATTCATCTTTCAACATACAAAATATAATACTTTTCATATCACTTTAGATCTAGGAATGTGTTTTTCCACTGCTCACAGCTCTTGTCCTTTTTCTTCTTAACAAAAACACATTTTAATACTAAATAAACTAGATTCATCGCGATAGTTTAAGTCTTCAATACCAGTGATTTTTTTGAACTCTTCCTGAAGACAGTTTTTACCAGATTGTTACCATATTTTGCACATAACATATTATGGTCACGTATAAACAGAGGCACATTTTATTTAACAATCACAATAAAATCCAAATAAATTAATGAACATTGGTAAATTTTGAAATTTATTTGTGCAGAATGCGCAATAATGTTTAGTAATGTTCGACTCTAGAAGAGTGACCATATTGCATATCAATCGGAAGACAAATGGAAGCAGGAAATTTTTTCAAAATGTTTTATATAGGTCAGTTGACTCTTAATCGGTAAATTTTATTCGCCATTAGAGATATTTTATGAAACGAAATTACAAGGATTTAAAAATGTTTTTTAATACAATTAAATAGTAACATTTACATGTTCGAGATTATCCAAAATAATAGCAAAGCTACTTAATTAAAAATGATCGTTGAAAATTTATGAGTTTTGGTGGAGGTGCCGGGTACGAAAACATGAATATTTTAGTGAGGTCACCCCGACCCTTTAGGTCTAGGGTCACCAAAAACATTCTGTATCATCCTTGTTGAGGAGCAATGTCAATAAGTGTCATGTTGATGGCCACAACACGTGACTCATGCACATGTGGACGGACAGAAAAGTGACGCACATAGGGTAGGTTAGTTCACTTATAATGAATACGTACTTATCTATTGGAAAAAAGTTGTGTTTAATTAAGGATATTCGACCCCTGCACTCAGTTTTCATCTACTCTATGTCATTTGCAGGCAATTCTACTCCTTCTGCTGCAAAGAGAGAGAGAGAGAGAGAGAGAGATGGTGATAGAAAGATAAAAGTCACAGGGAACCAAACTAAACGATCTCGTATCTAATGTCCCCCCTCCTTCCCGCCCCCCTCAACTCATTCGCTCTCTGTCCTGAAACCCCGTTCAAAAAACTCTCTCTAGTTGATTGGCTGGGAATTCTACAACTGTATTATTACCCATGGATTGTAATGTTCGTTTACTGCTGGTGAATTGTCGTATATCGTGCTTTAGTGATACTGACGTTCGTTTATTATCTGCACTTGCCCTTCAGGTGCACCACTTTTATAAAAATATAATACATCATGATATGAAACCGCATGGAGATGAAATATTTAGTTAAATATGAGAATAATGAGGTGCTCTTTAATAATCAATCAAATTTGTTACATGATTGTTACTTTCAAGCAGCTAATAGCTAATAACAGTTAATAGCTAATATTTGTCAATTTAATAACAAATTTGGTATGATTTAAAATAAATAATAACATTAATTTGATTGATTATTAGAGAGAGGTTATTGAATTGGTTTATAAAAATTATTATAATACATCATGATATGAAACCGTATGGAGATGAAATATTTAGTAAAATATGAGAATAATAAGGTGCTCTTTAATAATTTATCAAATTTGTTACATGATTACGACTTGCAAGCAGCAAATAACTAATAACAGTTAATAGTTAATATTTGTCTCAAACAAATTGTCTATGATTTAAAATAGATGATAACATTAATGTGATTGATTATAAGAGTAAGGTAATTGAATTGTTTGGACTGTAACATTATTAACAAATAGTATACGTCAAATAAATGTGAACGCAGAACTGTACAACACATAGAAACAGAGCTTGTTAAATATTATATCAATAAGGATAAGCTAGACAAATGTATTGTTTACAGGTAAAATAAATTGCAATTGATGTCACAAATTAAATTTAAACTTAAGGTTTGTGGTAAACATCAGATGATGCCAAAACTCACTCGTGAGTGAAGATGGTTTTAATAGTAAAATATGTATTGTATTGTAAAGAAGGAGAAACACAAGAAGGTTGTTATGATTTTATTGCAAGTGCGATTGAAATAAACTACCCAGCTCCAAATCACATCGGCCCCATCATTGACCCCCAACACGCCACCAGACGATAACCGGACGAATAACAGCAGCCTGCCTTGTTCCGAGATTCGTGAAAAAACCTAATAAAAACAATTCGGTCCCAATTTACCCCAGAATAGCTTAACAAACATCTTTGCAGGAAACATCTATACCGGTTTGTACAGGATTTGAATTCACTATTACAAAACACGCAAGAAAATATCCCTTACCATCTACAAACCTACCCCTTCCTGGCTTAAATCATCCCCTAATCATACCCCGCGCAATCAGCCCTTGCAGGATAACCGATATATCAGGGTCTTATGCAAACAAGGTGCAGGCATAATGACGGGTGTCCCCCGTGTATACTTCTTCATGCTGGGTAAATATACCCGTCTATATGGTAATGTGAAGTTTATCTATAGTCTGTTTAGTTTATGTGGGGAGATGTTACGCCCTTTTCGTGTCGGCTCGTTTAAGCCAGGTTTATAAGTACAGATAATTGATACGTTAAGGTAAAAATGACCAATTATTATTACGAGAAATCATGCGTTGCCGGTGAAGTATTAAAAAAGTTTGATAGTTCGATTTTTATTTTTGTAAGTGGTGGGAAAAATATAGTGATTGTGCCTATGGTTGATTAAAGAGAGGGGTTTTTGTTTGGTGGCTGTGAGCAAAGTTTAATGAAATGCATTTTTGAGATTGGAAGAGTTTTCAGATAACGGACGTAAATTATGCAGAAGGGTGTGGCTGGTTTTGTGTTGTGTGAGTCGTGCTAGAACTAGCTGATTCTTGTGACTGAATCGAAACTAAACGTACTAGTATGCATGATTAAAGATTTTAGTGATTTTATGCGTGTTTTAATAGTTTAAGTTTGGAATGCGTCGTACGTTTAAGAAAGCACCAATTCGATACGACTATCCGCAATCACTGTGATATGTATTTAGTTTTCCTCGGGGGAAAAAAAACATCACAAAAATGTCCTCTACCTAAAAAGTCTACCAAAAAGTCAAGTTGTCCATAGGATGGTTGCTAATGTTACATCTTAAGTTTCTTAATCTGGCATTAATAATTTAAAAGTCATCTCAAACACCCACCAAGTTATTTCTGCAGTGTCCCTGTTTCCTAGTCAGCCTATGGTTCCCGATATAGAATCACCTATTTAATGAAATGTCACATTGAAGCGTATCGATCAGAATTGAAGCTATTGACAGCGCCCACACTGCACCGCCACACTTGCCGCGCGGGGGAAGGGGGGGGGGAATAATGTTCTCCCATTATCAGTTGATGTCTAAACAAGGCATTTGTCAGAGTACACCGGACACTGGGTCAACTTTGAATGATAAGCGAGATTTGATTTGATATTGCTTAAGGTCTCATATTAACGCAATAAGGCTATTCGAGACGATGAAGGTACCGGCACGTAGCCTACTTCTTTCGAAAAGTACCAAGGTGGACCAATGGCTTAACGTCCCATCCGAAAGGACGGTGTTACCTTGAAGGTCATATATGTTCCTCCCGTCTGGGCCCGGGGTAGAATTGGCCCAGAGCATGGCTCTGCTAATCGTAAAAGGCGATTCAAGAGAAAAAGTCCACCTCGCAAACATCAGCTAGGAAGAGCGGAGTATCTTACTCCCCGAAACTAGAGGCGAGCTCTGGCAATCGTCGTCGGGGACCTTGCCCCCTTTCCCTTGACGACCCCCCGGCGACGATGACAATGACAACGAACGGTGACAAAGACGATGACGACCGCGACGTGAAAAACCCCCCTTCCTCCCCTTACCCATGGCTGGTTCTGACCAGCATGGGCCTTCCTCCTCACATCCCCTTAGGCTAGAGTGGTGCATTATGACCTAACGGTTGACGCGTCCTTAATCCAAATAAACCAAAAAAACTCCACTAACCCGGACTGCCGAGCAGACGTCGAGGAGAACGAAGCCGTTACACTAGCTCTCGAACCCTCATCTGCTCTAACCAGCGGTCACCCACTCTACCCCTGACCACGCCCGAGGTTGCTTAACTTCGGTGTTCGAGTGGGAATCGGTTAAACGACCTCGGCTTAACATCTGGCGAGAAGTGTGTGTATTTGATCTTGAGAGGAATTGTTGAATGAATGTGTATAGTATGAAAAGTAAGGAACCCAATAGGGATATATTCTGCTGAGAACTGGTGAAGGTGTAAAAGTGCACTCTAAATGCACTCTAGAGCCAGCGATTTATCCACACTGTTCTACTATAGCGCCCCACATCTACTGAACTATTTGTTTTAATGTTTTCTTGTTTTTCCACAGTTTCACTAACAATATTCTTTCTTCTCGTTACAGGTAAGAGTCTGATGGTCTGATGGTAACAGCAAACAGTGTCCTACTTTAAATATTTGCGGTAAGGTAAGAGCAGGATTGACAAACACATTGTTGTTTATATCGCCTTGCACGACTAAGCGAATCACGGCTGGTCTTATGTGGTTAGAATCGTTGTCATCTTGGACTGATCACCGACATGTTAATATCCATGACCGGTGTGCGCTTTCTTAAACTAATAGCTCTGAATGAATATCTGAAATACAAATTTGCAATTTAAGCTCTCAATGTTTGATGTGAGGTAGTTATTCCCGGGGGGTATATTTATAAAAGTGACAACAGACGATCGCATGCGACAACTTTAATGAGAGGAGTTTCACCATACCAAAATAAATAGTAGTTACTTGCATTTGAAGTATGAAGCTGTTTATTGCGTTAAAGAAGCATTGGCAGATGGCTTTAAAAGTGTAAAATGTGTAATTGTTGCTAATACACATCTTATAAGCTTGTATAGCTGGAGTCAGATGCGTGCTGCGTTGGCCCAACCATTATAAGCTTTTTATTCTCAATAATGACAGATTTGACTCTTTTAAAGCCGTCTGCACTAAACAGCTAAACTAAACAACTACATAAAGCAATTATTGTAAGTAATTACTATTTTATTTGGTATGATGAAAATGTGAGGTGGCAGTTCTTACATGCTCTTCTCACTAAAGTTGTCTCTTGCGATCGACTGTTGTCACAATAAAATATAGACCCCCTGGTACTTTCACAGTCTCGCCAAACCCTTGGCCGTGATCCTTGAGGAAGGAACTCTGGAACACAACCACGAGTTCCTCCCCTTCTTAAGCAGCTAAGCCCTAAATCCACAGACTTCCCTTCTTAGTGCGAGACATAAGTTATAAGTCACTCTCCTTCTGCTTAGGTTCTGAGTCCCCTGACTTGCCTCCCCCCCCCCCCTATATTGGGCTGGGTCCACATGTGACTTTTTTATTTATTTTACGTCTATATTCAGTTATAAAAACTGATTCACAAAGGAGTAAAACTAAATAAAACTTATTACATAATTGCAGACAAATAATTAATTATTGTATTTAACTAATGCTAATTCATTACTTTACATTTATGTAGTTAGTTTTATCCACTTGTCTTCCGTTGTAAAGCAGTTTGTATACCTGAATAGGATAGACGTTAAAACCCAACTCATAAAACTAGGGGGGTACGAGTACCAGAAATTTCGAGTATTCGCTTCTCGACATCGAGTATCAAAAAAATAATGATTTTGGTGGAGGTGCCGGGTCGCGCGCGAGTGTGAAAAGAACGTAAAATTTGCTATATTTTTTGGCGCCACGTTACCAACCTGATTAGCCATAACAGTAACCTCAGTTTTTTGATACAAATTTATATTCTTTTTGGAAGTTTGGACTTCTTTTTTAATAAATAATAAAACATTGTCCCTTAATTAATGTCTGTATCAACATTTTGATGTAATAACTTACTGAACTATTTGTCATAGCCTTGTCGTATCAACATTGTGATGTAATAACTGATTGAGTTATATGCTATAGCCTAGCTAGACGTAATAACATTTTTGCTTGATCATTAAAATGATCTGTCTTCTATTTGGAGCCTTCATATAATATGTAGACTAACATCAACAAACAAAATCAATAAGTAAAGTCAAAGAGTAATAGTGAAATTGAAAAAAACAGACAAAGTACTCGAACTCCAAAACAAAACAGAGGCAAATAAATAAAGTAAATAAAATATAACGTAAAAGAAGAAAAACGACTGAAACATTTTAAATTTTTTTCGTATTTTTCGTAGGGTACACATCAGTTTCACCCAGTTTGTCCTTCTCCAGGTTACTAACATGGTTATAAGGGTGTTTGATTATTGCGAAGAAATAAACCATGAAAAACTCTCGGTCAGGATTGCTGGTGCCGTGATCTCCCCAATCAATGTTTTCCATGCTATTCAACATTTGGAGTGACGACTCATTTGATACGTAAGCTATGTAAATATTTATTGGATGATATGAAATACAACAAAAACCTCAATATTATAATTTTTACTCAAGAGATGTTTTATAACTATTTAAGGAACTGTTGAAATGTAAATCCCACGTGCCACGCGCTGGCGTCGCCGAATGCTCTTAAGACTCCTCCACCCCACCCACAATACGATGACGAATGCTTTGAGCCTAGTCTACCGGAAGGAAACCACCGTGTATTGGATACCGAAGCTTGGTAATAACCACTCTCCCCGGCCGTGACTTCCGGAGGAAAGTAATTCCACGGCCTTCCTATTGAAGCCGCTGCTTGTTATACACTTCCTATCTCGGGGGCGGTGATTGCGAGTTCCAAGGAGCGGGGCCGCGTGATTAATAATTCACAACAATGGGCATTAGTTAATAGATACGATAGTGGATGTTACGGATGTGTTAGCTCTGGGTTCGTGCGATGAAGGCTTTTCAAGCTTGTTGTATGATAATAAGATTTGTGGATACCTGGATACGTGTGTATATATTAATATATAGCCAGCGGTTTAGCCGCGATCGCTTAGCCAGTTCCTACTCGAACACCGAAGTTAAGCAACCTTCGGTCGTGGTCAGGGGTATAGTGGGTGACCGCTCTGCCCTGAAACTCATGTATTCCGCTAGTTAGAGCATATGGAGGGTTCGAGAGCTAGTGTAACGGCTTCGTTCTTTTCGACGTCTGCTCGGCAGTCCGGGTTAGTAGAGGAACCTATACGACTGTCAAGGTTACACCGTCCTTTGAGGCCGTTGATCCCCTTGGTACTTTTCGATAGGAGTAGGCTACGTGCCGGTACCGGGTTTCCCCTCCTCCCTTCTTCATCATATGCATCGTTGTTTATCATCAGTTGTTATACTGGTCACTGTAAAATGGCCAAAAATGCTCTATGTAACCAATTCGTGAATAAACTAGGGAAACGCCAAAGTCGTTGTTAGACGAGTGAGTGAGCCATGTGTTGAGTACCCGGTAACATTTCTTGTCTTCCCCTTACCTTAGGCCTCCCTAGCCTATCATAGGCTACAGTGGAGCATTTTGGCCTAAAAAATGCAAAATGTTCCCGGGTACTCACCACATGACTCGCTCACTCGTCTAACTACGACTTTGGCGTTTCCCTAGTCTAGTTGGCTAAAGCGCCCTTGTAGCCGAAATGTGGGGGACGTGGGTTCAATCCCCTGGTCGGGAAAGATTTTGTAATTTCTAGATTGTATTTCAAAAATAATTAAACATGATTTGAAATGCATATAACGCAGTGAAGTCCATCATCTGTGGCAATAGGGCCTACTAAACATAGCCAGTACGAAATACGTGAAAATATTGCAAGGTTTACTCAATCTACGAGCGGAATTTGGGGGTACCTTGACGTCCAACATTCGACTGACCTTGCATGGGCACGGCATTTCACGGCCAGGCGAAAAACAAACAAAAAATATCTTTTCAAAATCTAAAACATTGTCGTTAAAATAATTTCTAAACATTGGAAGTCTATTTTTCGGTTTATCATTTCTTGTAGGTTTAAATCGCAATGAATCTTGCTGATTTTGTTAGCAGTTCTCAATAAACTCGTACCGGATGTCTGTTTAAAATTTCAGCGCAATCTGTTCAGCGATTCGGCTGATTTTCAACGTACACACACACACACACACACACACGCACGCACGCACGCACGCAGAAAAACAATAAGGGCCGTTTAAGTAGAATGGAAATCACTACGTTCGCTACGCTCACTCGTTCAATAATTAAAAAATATGTTACGGTTAGCTTTACGAAAATTTCACGTACAATGTTTATAAAACTCAATATATTTACTCTCAACGTTTCGGAAAACTAGGTTTTCGTTTTCATAACATTCAACTTATCCTTCAACCTTCAACGTTGGAAGTAAATATATAGGCCTAACGTTTTTAAAACATTGTACGTGGTATTTTCCGTAAACCTTTTTCTAACAACCCTGGATCACGAAAATGTATAGGCCTATATATAAATAAATATTTATATATACATATATTTATTCTTGTACAACATTGACCAGAAATAAATCATAGGGTCTTAATTGTATGTGCTATAACCAGCCCTTGATGAACTTCTGGTCGAAGATGAATTTCAAGCTATTAAAACATTGTTTAATGTCTACAATAAGAAGGTACTAAATTAAAGTTCACATCTGATACATAAGCAGAGGTTCGTACATGTTAGCAGACTAGAGCTACTCGACCTCATAACATTTTCACAGACAGCTACTTGTGTGAAGCTAGCTCCATAGCAACATGAAATAATCTTCTGCCTTCGCGTTCTAACCTGTATCCGACTCCGCACAAAATAAAAGTACGCATAAATCTTTACTATCAGCAGGGTACAGCTGTGGACATAAAAATGTCACCGGGGTGAAACCGGAGCAAAGTCAACAGCGAGAGAGAGAGAGAGAGAGAGAGAGAGAGAGAGAAGAGAGAGAGAGAGAAGCTATAAAGCTCCGAAATTGTTTGGGAGCGAAATAAAATCCCAAGCTAACTGGTCAATTTCAAAACGCGTTCATTGGACGATGTAAGCATTCCACGTTCTTGAATCTTGTGAAACGGTTTGAAATTTTGAATTCATAAGTGACATAAAATGGCAGAATATTTAACTGAACAGAATGTTGATTTTCAAGGTTGATTTATAGTGGTCTTAAATTTTTTTATTTTCTAAATATGTTATTGAGTAATTCTTTTTTATTACAAATTGCAAAATTTTATTGAAAGAAAAGTGCCCTCATAAGCATCACGTATTTTCTTGTCGTTAAAACTGAACAGGACCTCTGATTGACACTATTTTGTTGACATTTACCTTCAAAAGGATTATACAGAATGTTTTGGGTGACCCTTGGGGTAAGTCGAGTTATTTTTTATGGTCGTTAGTCCAGATCTGGCTCTTCCACAAAGAATAGCAATGCACGAGACTATTAACTTGTGTGTACTTCGATGACAATTTGATGATTTTTTTATTTTTTTTTGTTTGACATCTATCCTCTTCAGTTAAAAAACTGATTTAGAAAGAAGGACAACTAAATAAATAGCGTCGTCGGGGACACCTCCCCCTTCCCTTGACGACCTCCCCGACGACGATAAAAATGACACAACGAACGATGACAACGACGATGACGACCGCGACGTGAGAATTCCCTTCCTCCCCTTACTCGTGGCTGGTTCTAACCAGCATTGGGCCCCTCCTCTCCATATCCCCTAGGCTAGAGTGGTGCATTATGACTAAACGGTTGATGTTTCCTTAATCCAAATAAACCAAGAAGCTTAGCTCCCAATTTTGGGTACTCCCGTACCAGTGACTGTGTAAAATAAAGGCAACTCTAGAACTTTCCTTGTCGACTGTATTAACAGATAACATTTTCTATTTAAAGAACCCAATTCCAGATTGCATCGTTCCAAAAACTCGGGTACCTCCCCCTAATCTCGATGCCTCCACAATCTCGTTTCACTTTCCCGGGTGTTCGGCTCGTTACATGACCCCCCCTCCGTCAACACACACATCCGCGTGCTATACAACCATAGCCGCTAATTACCCGGTTAACGTGCGGAGACAGACGTATAAACTACGCCGCGTTGCCACCAGATCGCGTGCGTGCCGCCCGTCCGTCTAACTCTTGCGCTAACCAGCCGCGAGTAGCGAGTACTCGACTCGTCCGCCCGAAGACGATTTATACCTCGGAGTCCGCATCAACTTGACTTGTTCAGATCCATCACAGAATAGAATACACCCCTCTTTTCTTTCGTTCTCTCTGTTGTTAACTCGCACAGATGTCGACATCAAGGTGTGATGTGATAAATCTAAATGAAGACGCCGCAAATTGATAAATAAGTAATGTAATGGTGAATGGGCATGACATTGAGCAATAAGGGTGATGTATTGCCGGCTCGGTTGTTGGGAAATCGTTCATAATCTCGTTGTGGTTAATGAACTAACTGATGAGGGGGCGTGGTTTGAGGGAACTTTCAATTCGTAATGAAATCTATGATAGTGTTTAATTAAGTTTTGGAAAGATTAAATCACTTTTTGTTTGTGAAAGGGAACGTTAGCAGGGGTTTGTTTGAAACACAATCACACCTACACCGTTGATATTCTTTGATGGTGCTACAAAGTTAGAGAAGATCCCCTTTGAGTGAGGATAGCCCCCTTTCCTCTTAACCTCATGGTCATCAAAACATTCTTTATCATTTATTGAAGGACAATGTCAACAAAAAACCGTATGACAATCGTACGTCATGTTTGGTTTATGTTGTGAGAAGTGACATACGCACACGTCGCACAGACGGATAAACAGAAAGAAATGTGATACATGTAGGGCTGCGTCGCTACATGATGAAATTGAATGTTGAATACAATTGAAGAAACTTACGTTAAAAACCGTTATAATTAACAAATAAAAAACATAATAAACACCAAACTGCATTGTGATTATTTAAGTATACGTACAAACTGGGGAACGAAGCCTTCTGTTCGTCAATCTGAGTGTGTAAAAAAAAAAAAAAATCCGAACATTGCGCTTGCAAATAATTGACTTGCGTAATTTGCTTGGCATTACCCTTCAACACAGATGTTTTAGATCCCCCCCTCACCCCTAACAGAAAGTTGGAACACTTACATACTTGGCACCTCCATTAAGGGTAGTTGGTCATTGTGGAATGATATTAATCATCTTTGCTGTCTTATTTTTGGTAGTCCTACTTACGTATTCTGAAGAGTCTTCCCTTAAAGATTATTATTCAATAAACACACAATTTATTACAAACCGTCTTTCAGGCTATAAAGTACAGATATAACTCACATTAAAACCTAATCATAATTGAATCTATCTCAAACACTTGGTCCGTTATGACGAGCATATCTTGTAGTTTACGAGCTCTCGTACACCCCATAAACCCCTACCCCGCCCGGTGGCATGTCCGCTAACTATTACTCTTAACAGCCTGTTAAGTACCTGTTTGCTGTTTCTCCTGCGATGTAAGACGGGAGATAAGGCCAGCACGCGACCGACCGGCTATTCTTACACGACCAGCGTTTGTTCTTTTCGATTCTATAGACCACGCTGAACGAGGGGTAAGAATGAGGAGACACGTGAAATAAAATAAAACATATTTTCAAAAAATAATAATAATAACTTGACTTTGTTTGGAAAACACGCAAATATTTTTCAACATGGCGAGTTTTTTAATATAGCTTCATTCTCAATGTCATGTTGGAAAAACACTCTAGTGTCATTGATTATATGGAAATTAATCGAGATATTAAAAATCCATCTCGGACGGATATCAAACTTGGGTCTCTGATTGCCGGTAGAACAGTTTAACGCTCATGTAATAATGTTTAAGGGGAATCCCTAGACCCAAATATGATTTCTAAAGAATGCAGTAAAGACGTCTGAAAAGTAATTAGAATGTAAGAGGGGCTTAATAAAAGAGCGGATTATTTTTTTGAATTTTTTTTGACGGGACATAACCTCAGAATCAACAATTATATTCAAAAGACTGGAATCAGTTGCTCAAGTTCAAAATTGAATTTTGAGCAGCAGTTTTTTGTATATTATTTCTACACTCATTTATCTACAACCTAAATAAAAGGATTTTTGGTTTTATATGATTTGTTGCGTTGCACAATTTTTTTCGCCTGCCGGTACAATTTCAAATTTTGTACCGTTTAATGGAAAAAATCGTGCAACGCCTGAAACCATATAAAACCAATTATCCTTATATTTAGGTTGTAGATAAAGGAGTGTAGAAACAATATACAAAAACCCGCTGCTCAAAATTTAATTTTGAACTTGAGCAACTGATTCCAGTAATTTGAATATAATTGTTGATTCTGAGGTTATGTCCCGTCAAAAAAATTTCAAAAAAATAATCCGCTCTTTTATTAAGCCCCTCTTACATTCTACTTACTTTTCAGAAGTATTTACTGCATTCTTTAGAAATCATATTTGGGTCTAGGGATTCCCCTTAAATGGTAAGTTCAAAGGCAACAGAATCGTTGCAGTCTTTTCAGATATATAATGAACCAAAAACACAACGAGAGAAGTTTTATTAACCATCTTGATAGCTCAGGGGTTAAAGCGTCCGGCAATTGGGAGATCCAGTTTCTAGCCTAACTGAGATAGATTTCGTAATTTCTGGATTGATTTCTAGATAAACTAGCTTGTTCTTACACCTTACCCTACGTAGTCCGTGTTTTTTTTGCTACACAATTCCCCTGACTCATTAATTTAAACATTCACGAAGTTTTATGTAATTGTATGTCACAATTCAGTTTGGTTTTAATGTGATGTTCCGTATTAATATTGTGAGTAATTAAAGCAATAAATTTATTTATGTATTTATTTAACTTCTATCCTATTCAGTTATAAAAAAGCTGTTTTACAAAGGAAAGCTACTAAATAAGTTACATAAATGCAGACACGTCATTATAATAGTAATTTAAATAATAGACCAAAGAGAAATGACGCTGAAAACCATTTATAAAATGTCACTCATAATTATATCAGGAATATGAATATTGAAAATAACAATTACCTCCACAATAGACTCCAGATAAATCTATCACTCAATTAATCCACGTCATTCTGTAATGAATAATGTGCGACTCGTTTTTGACATTTTCTAATTTTTCATTTCATTTCACTCGAGCTAAACCCGGAATATAATAGCAAACGTTTTGTATCAGGTAGGCTATGGTACCGTGGTTGTTGTATTATTGTATTGTGACGGAAACCGCAAACAATAAAGCGCCACGGCCGCTATTGAATGGGGAAATTAGTTCTAGAAAAGCTCGTTCATTATTGGGCGACATATTAAGCAGAGAGAGAATGGTTGTTTTATGTGTTGTGTAGAATACTGATCGACAATCGATATTCTGTTGCTTTTATTGTTGCTTTCAGAATCATGATTGATATTTCCTTTTGAAGAGGGATCAATACTTTTATCTTAATTAAAAATAAACTTGATGAAAAAGTCAGACAACTCAAAACATTGTTTTGAATATTGAATATGGTGCTTAGTTTCGTCTGGTGTTTCTTGTCAAAGGGTTCATGTCCTTTTTAGGGCAGAAGCTTTGACCTTTAAAACTAGAGCATAAACTATTTGTGCTTGTGACATAGTTGGCCTACTCAATGAACTGAAACTCAATTAAATTACAAAGTAATTATATTTTTAAATTAAAATGGTAATAATAATGTTAATAAAACATACCATTTTATTATGACACTTGGAATACTTTTGTTAAATATAGAACGCAAAATAAACTACACTTTTGGAAATTATGTTAGATAAACGGTACAGCCATTTTATTTAAAAATAATATCAGATTTCGTCTTCACAAGTTATAAATATGATTGCGTTATTATTTGATACTTATTTCATTTATTTTCTAAATTGTTGTGGCGTGATTTTTTTTATTTTTATAGCGTGATATATTTTTATTTTGTATGATCTTTTTACATTTTTAATTTTATTTTTAATGTTACTTTAAATGTATGTATTTGTAGCTTTAAAATATTCCTAAAGGTTGTCATATGTTCAGCCCCCCTTAAAGCCTCGTACTCCAATGATTCACCCCCTACACTACACCGCTTGCTCTAGATGCACCGCACACTACGAGTGAACGCTCAGGGCGGTCACAGCACAGTGTACAATATTAACCAGCCGCTGTATCTCAAGTCTAGAGTCTCAGACCATATTTAACTTGCGAAACTTCGCTTATTACTCCAAGTTCCACCGCTCAACGCTCAACGCTCAACCCGGGGGCGCGCGATGAAATATTGAACAGAATCGACGGTAATTTACCATTGTTCAAACATTATCAAATAAACTCAATATTGACATTTCGGCTGGCGACGTTTCTGTGACGTCAGAGCTTGATACCAGTAGGGAGGGGGAGGGGGGGGGGGGTACATTCACAGCCTTCTAGAGGTACATGTAGCACAGCATCACAGTTCTGCCCGATCGATTGTGAGTGGTTTCGCGTCTCGATTATTGTGTTGTGTATTATTTTGTTGAGATTAACCCTCAACAAGGATGATACAGAATGATTTTGTGGACCTTTGGAGCAATGACAAATATATTTCATAATTGGACAGCTGCTGAGTTTATTTAAATATTGAGTTTATAATACTTAAAAAAATACAGCCTAAACAATAATTATAATCGGTTGCGATGTGATCAATATTATCCTCGTTTGTTTAGCCTACATCCCCTACACTTAACAAACGTCGTCTTTTTTGTAATGTTTATCTTATATTGATATTATTTGTTTGTTTCAACAAGAGTTTAATGACTTATTACAAAACAATTATTTATAAAATAGATCCAGAATATTACACCCGACCCGGCACCTCCACCATTTTCATGAATCAAATCAAAATAATATTGCATTATTTTAATTTAGAAACAAAATACCACAAGCAGAAAGAATAATATAAGTATCTGTGTGTGTGAAGATGTAAACGGTTTTAATATTTGTATTACAAACGAATGTGCGCTTGACCGACTTCTGATTTGACGTTCATCAGTCTGCTGTTTATTTACAAGCCATCTGTTAGATCCGTTGGATAATGTGCTCGCACGCTCAGTAGACATTATTATCTTAGTGGGCCGTGACTTAGTAGAAGTTTCTGTTGTTGTTGTTCCTTCCTGGATGGATCCAAGATGGCGGTTATACTTTGTGAAAGCAGAGTCGATAAAGAAGTTTCCCCGTCTCTGGTGGAAGTACGTGGGAAGACCCAGCTTACTGTTGCTGTTATCAAGTGGATCTTGGCCAGGCATAACGAATCTAGTGTACATGTGACTCTAGGCTGTAGTGTGGTATCTAGTGTGCAGTGACTCTATATGCTGTAGTGTGGTATCTAGTGTGCAGTGACTCTAGGCTGCAGTGGTATCTAGTGTGCAGTGACTCTAGGCTGCAGTGGTATCTAGTGTGCAGTGACTCTAGGCTGCAGTGGTATCTAGTGTGCTGTGTCTGTAGGGTGCAGTGGTATCTAGTGTGCAGTGACTCTAGGCTGCAGGGTATCTAGTGTGCAGTGACTCTAGGCTGCAGTGGTATCTAGTGTGCAGTGACTCTAGGCTGCAGTGGTATCTAGTGTGCAGTGACTCTAGGCTGCAGTGGTATCTAGTGTGCAGTGACTCTATAGGCTGCAGTGGTATCTAGTGTGCAGTGACTCTAGGCTGCAGTGGTATCTAGTGTGCAGTGACTCTAGGCTGCAGTGGTATCTAGTGTGCAGTGACTCTAGGCTGCAGTGGTATCTAGTGTGCAGTGACTCTAGGCTGCAGTGGTATCTAGTGTGCAGTGACTCTAGGCTGCAGTGGTATCTAAGTGTGCAGTGACTCTAGGCTGCAGTGCAGTGGTATCTAGTGTGCAGTGACTCTAGGCTGCCAGTGGTATCTAGTGTGCAGTGACTCTAGGCTGCAGTGGTATCTAGTGTGCAGTGACTCTAGCTGCAGTGGTATCTAGTGTGCAGTGACTCTAGGCTGCAGTGGTATCTAGTGTGCAGTGACTCTAGGCTGCAGTGGTATCTAGTGTGCAGTGACTCTAGGTTGCAGTGGTATCTAGTGTGCAGTGACTCTAGGCTGCAGTGGTATCTAGTGTGCAGTGACTCTAGGCTGCAGTGGTATCTAGTGTGCAGTGACTCTAGGCTGCAGTGGTATCTAGTGTGCAGTGACTCTAGGCTGCGGTGGTATCTAGTGTGCAGTGACTCTAGGCTGCAGTGGTATCTAGTGTGCAGTGACTCTGGCTGCAGTGGTATCTAGTGTGCAGTGACTCTAGGCTGCAGTGGTATCTAGTGTGCAGTGACTCCACCAGACGGCTAAAAGCTCCCTCGCTACATTAGACCCTCGAGAAGGACGTCAGCTAAACCCAACCTAATTACTACACAGAGAAGAGGATTTTGGAGAATTAACAGCAAAAATGTTCCGGGCTCGATTTTCACGAATTTTCCCTTTGAGTTAGGGCTTTAATAACTCGGGGCTCAAAGTTTCCCTCTTCAAAGGGGCGGTGGGGGTGGACTTTTTTGTTCGGGACCCCGCCGTGCTACCAATCATCCCCTAGGGGTTTATTTTATAATTTTCGTTGATTTTTTAACCATGGCTAGAATTATGAATGGGCTTAGAGGATCTTTGTAATTAAAATTATTGATCAGACAGGCTGGGTATCAACATCATTATCGTTGACTGGGTAGCTTAGCTTGTGATAGCTGGTTCGTTTCCTTTGCTTTCTGGAACATTACTCTGGAATTGAAAATATTTACATAGCCAGACTCTGTCTGGCCCGAAGCGAATCTGTGTAATAGGCTGAAAGTAAATAATAATTTAGGTTTGTCCTGTTGGTTGTTTCTCTTTATCTTTATTCTGTTTGAGGGGGGGAGGGGATCATACTAGTACAAGTCGACATATCGCGAATGCTGTGCAAATACAGATGGCTTCAAGAGGGTGTAGGAGACAGCCAGCGCCAAGTGTGTGCCGGACTGCGTTATTTCATAGACAGCCAGCGCCAAGTGTGTGCCGGACTGCGTTATTTCATCGACCATTGAGTGAGCTTGTTCGATGTCTTTGAGAATCTCCTACCGTTTGTAGTTTTATGACACATCACTGTTTAATATCCTTTAAACTTCTTACGTGTTAAAACAGAAATAAGGTTGCTGCACGGTGGATACGATTAACAATTGTCGGCTTATTCCAGGTAATGAAACTCGTATTTCGTTGGCTATAATCGTGCTTTTGTTCTTCGATTGTTTATTTTTTCAATATTAAATTTTATTTACTCAAAACAACTAACACCAGATTTAGATTTCCATGTATTTACTCATGTTTAAATATTGCATAATTCACTTTCTATTTTCGCTCAGTTTCTAACTTTTAACTTCGTACATGTAGAAGTTTTAGTCGCGTGCTAAAGAAAGTATTCGAGTATAGAACTAGTCCAGCAGAGCATAACCTGTACCCGCGGGTTACGTTTCCTCGGAAACTATACCCAGGTTGTAACATGTGCAACATGGTCTGAGCAAAGTCCCCTTGTTCGCCTAGTATAACGAGCGTCCGGTCCGACTTAACAGTCTTGTTGAGCGCTGAAGTGCTTCACCCAACATCGAAATAAAGTGGAAGAAAATGGGAAAAATATTGAAAAATACGGTAAAAAAGTGAAATTTTATATTTTAATGTGCTCCTTGATGAATAATTACCCACTTACATAAGGTTATTATACAAGTAATTTCCAACCTTCTTTCAAGTCGAACAATAAAATCACTTTGGCTGTTTTTTTTAGTCGGTAGAGGTAACAAGACGCTATTAACCTATGTTTTAATACATGAGATTGAAATATGAATTTATTAAAAAAATTGGTACATGCTTTTGGCGAATGGCATTTTCCTAGTACCTACCCTATTCTTTTGCAAAAGGGTTTAATTCCAGGGAAAAGTCGATTATTTGTCTCTACTTTTTAACTTCTTCTGTAAGTCTTGCAGATTCTAATCCAGAACCCGAAACACGATCTAGATACGATGATGCGGGTACCTTTTTGACGTTCAGGTCTGCCCACAAATATCCGACCCGACCCTCAATTTCTGGTACCCGCACACCAGTGGTATATTTTAGTACACAGCATACTCACAGTCTAAAACATATCGTTGGGGGACATGAACAAAGAATTTCGTATATTCATTACAAGCGTAACAGGCTATGGTGACAGAAACGAGCCGTACAGCCCATACTTTCTCTGTATCTACAGAGGCTACAGCCTGCAAAGATCGGCTATAATATTTCTATCTATCTATCTTTCTTTCTTTCTTTAACGTCTAATTTATTCCTAGCTAAAGCCATAATAAGCCAATATCTAAATTATTTATATTACTGTTGTTATTATTAGCTATTGACATAAATGAGCTATATGAGAGTGTTTTTTACTACTTGAATATCGCATGCAGCAGTTTCTTTCTGCGTTTAGCCAATGTATTTATTAATTAGTTACTATATCGGCCTATATTAATTTATATGTGCATTTTACTTTTTGAAACTTGTAATGGTCATAAACATTATTTTTAATGATGATGGTAGATTAGTCGGCCAATTCACCCCCACCCTACCAGTCATTGCTTATGACCGTTTCAAGGTTCAACAAGTGAAATCCATATTTAAATTAATGTAGGCCGATAAAGTAACTAACTATTGAATAAATAGACTAAACCCAGAAAGAAAAGGCTGTATGTGATATTCACGTGGAAAAAAACACTCTCATATGGCTCATTTATGTCAAAAGCTAATAATATCAATATAAATAGAAATAATTTAGATGTAGGCTTATTATGATTTTTCGTCGTTGAGGACACGTCCCCTTTCCCTGGACTACCTCTCCGATGACGAGGACAATGACACAACGAACGATGACAAAGACGATGACGACCGCGACGTGAGACCCCCCCCCCTTCTTTCCTCCCCCCTACCCGTGGCTGGTTCTGATCAGCATGGGCCTCTCCTCCCCATATCCTCTAGACTAAAGTGGCGCATTATGACCTAACGGTTGATACGTCCTTAATCCAAATAAAGCAAAAACAAATAATTATACATAATTATACCTAACGATAAAACGCCAGAGTGTCGTGAGACAAGTGAGCGAGCCATGTGTTGAGTACCCGGTAACATCTCCTTTCCTCGCCCTACCTAAGGCTGGATCCAGCATGGTTCTTTCCTCCCTAGCCTAGGGTAGAGTGGCGCATCATGGCCTTACAGTTGACTCGTTTTATACCAACTAAACTCAAAACCATATCATTTATACTTTACATATCAATCAACGAAAATGCAAATGTTCCCGGGTACTCAACACACGACTCGCTCACTCGTCTAACAACGACCTAGACGTTTTCCTAGTTTTTTAATAATAATTTAAAACTGTTAATCACTTGTAAATCTAGTTGGTTCTAGGACTGGGCGGGTAGAGGTTTAGATGGTCGGGTTCATGTTCGGGAACTAATCTGCTTCGGGTTCTTAGGTCGGGTATGATAATGGCGACCGTTAGAAGACACAACATTAAAATGAATAGTGAATTTTATTTGGAAATAATCTTATATTTTTATCACAATTCATTTTTTATTGCCTGGATTTTCATTAACTGCATTTTATATAATAAGTCTATGAATGAGATATTCCCTGGACCGGCACCTCCACCAATCTACCAAAAATAATTATTTGTGGGTTACCTGAGTATCTATCTTTTTGACTATCGGGTCGGCCCCCTAACACCCAAACCAACCTGACCTACCCGAGATTTATGATACCCGCACCACTTGTTAGTTAACGTTAAGCTAGAATAACCTACCAGGAAAACGTGATGTCCATTTCAAAGAGAACTTAGAATTAAATCTATGTTGGATATTATATTTATTTATCGAAATTAATGAAATAATATAATTTTGTGTAAATCTGGCTAGAGATGTCTTCACTATTTGCAGCATTTAAGGTGTTTTTAAAAATCGAGAATAAAAATGAAAGGTAATGCTGAAATACCCTTTTATAGGACTCAATAACATTTTTCAATATTTTAAAAAACCAACCTTATGTTTAGCGGAGGCTGGTATCGAAACCCAGTTTTTAATTGAATAGACGGTAAATAAATAAAAAAAAAAAAAGAAAAATAAATAAAATATAGATTAAATAAATAAAATAAATAAAACCAGCTTGTTACTAGTTCTCTTGGTACCTGACCTAGCCCCAGTGGTCGGCTAGAAAGAAATAAAGAAACACAACGAGCTCTCCTCATCTAGAACCGACTTTACACGGAGGTCAGCGACGACGAGGCCAAGAAATGAGAGGAGAAGAAGAAGAAGAAGTAATTGAGTAGCTGATTCGAATTACGCGAAAGACCTTGCTAAAAACGTGAACAGAAAGTAAATAAACTCGAAGAGCTCCAGAAAATACTAATGAAAGTGCAATTCCATTACAAGGGGAAAATAGACCTTTGACTTTTATGTAGACATAAAGGGCATTTTATTGCGGCCTTATTGGAATCAGAGGGGCCGCCATCTTGGTGGGCATTAGTTGTTGTTTATTTCGTGGAGGTTGAAGATATAAAACCTGACGTCACAGACTCAAACAAACTGGTGTTTACTGTGAGGTTGGAGGTTGCTCTGCTAGGTCAAAGATGTTATAATATATAATATAATAATGATATAAGCTCGTTGGTTGTGGTTAGAGTCTCTGCTTCCAATGCAGAAGGACCAGGGTTAGATTCCCTTTAAAGTCAGAAGTTTTTTAACTTCTTATTTGGACTTAAGTACATCAGTTCTTGTCTTAGGAATTTGTAAACGGTGACTTTGGAGCCGTCCTAGCAACGAAGCACATAATAAATTTCAGAGTTGTTCTTAATCGGCCTTGTTGATTCTGGCGTTGATCCGCGGGTGTTCGCATTGTCCATACCATGATTGCTATATTTCATATTAAAAAATATCGATCTTTGGTTGGTTATTGCTAACTCGTCGATTGCGTCGGGGCCTACAGGGTTGGCTTTGTTGCTTTGGTTTCCCCCTCTGAAAATCAGTTATGTGACTTGAGTGGGTAGAACCTAAATACGGATGTATTTATTTATTTATTTTGGTGGGGACGCAATTATTATGTTGCATGAAGTGAAGAATTATTCTGTTGCCTCATTAAACATTGTTTACATTATTATCATTATTAAATTCAACGGTAAACTTAAACAAAGCTTAATCACATGAATTAATGTTCTACGACTTGAAACGCTCCTGAAGCACCCCCAAACACGTAATAAATGTCAAGTGGCACAAAGACAATTTTCGGCGTAACAAAATCTAACTTTAAGCAGCTTTTGAACCAAATTTAGCTTAAAAATACATTTGTTTGATTTTGTATTTTCTTATTTTCCAGAAATAAAAATTATTATTCCCAAATTGAGACAGGAACCAATATTTAATATATAGTAAATATTTGTTCGTTTCTAGACCTACGGGCTTTGCTTTAAATACACTTTGAACATTCAGCTTCTTTACGATAGTACATGTTAATGTTCAGTATATTTCAAAGCTAATAGTTAGTAACTCATTTCCCTCTAAAAACCATATCATCCCAGATTTCATAAACATAAAAGTATATCTGAATCTAATATAAATTGGCTGGATTGCTCAAAGGGCCGACCCGACGAGGCTAATTCTTCAAACATCTCTTACTTGGTCTTCTTCGTCTTAACATAATCAGCCTCTGGATCTCGTGGAAGCATCAAAGAAATCTCGTCCTCAGTTTCCTGTGATCCTGTTACATCTGCACCGAGATTCAGTTCTCGCTTAAATAAATCATGACCTTCTTGCGGATTAGGCGCAAAAAATATGAATTTCAAATTAGAACTTTTTTCAACGTCAAAGGGATTTTCTGTATGAAAAAAGTTGCAAAATAAACCTAATAACTTCACGTGATGATAATTTTAACTCGTGTGAGTATGTGAATTTTCTATTCGTACTGAAATGGGATTTGTTTTGTTTGTGACTCTTTTTCTGACGTCGTTTCCTTTATCTTCTATTAAATAAATGTCAATTTTCCAATTAAAATATAATTTTGACTTCAACACTTTAATCGTTTGTTATAGAATCAATACCACATCTTAAAAGTATTTTAAAATTATATAAACATGAAAACATTGCTCATATTATTTTACGATTATACAATTAGGAGGCCATTTAGGATTTGACAATTAGGAGGCCTAGGAGGCCAATTAGGAGGCCAATTAGGAGGCCAAGTAGGAGGCCTTCCCAGGTTGCAATTCAAGCCCCTCTTCCGGTGAACTTGTTGTTTGAACTTGGTGTTGCTGATAGGACATTGTGAAGGGATGTCCGAGGGCTGTTTAAGAGGACTCAATCCCTTGCATTCGCATTAACAACTGAGGAAAACCTCGAAAAAACCTTCAGTCAGGCTTGCCGGTCTCGACGGGATTTGTACCCGGGACCTCCCGAATCAGAGTCGCGCGCTTAGCGCTCGAGCCAACACTGTCGGTACACAATACTATTAATTTGTTTGGTTTTGAATTCATTATTTTCTTGTCGATCACTTATATAATAGTGAATCTGAAGTCATTAGGGGAAGTTTAGTTTACGACGGAGCTCTACAATTAATATTCATGTTTGTTGAATGTAAATCAGCGCTTTCAGGAATCAGGCAGAACTAATGGGTCTCTGCTCAATGCGAACCTGGGATATATTCAAATGACAAAGAAGGAAACTCGAACAACAAGAGAGTTGGCTCAGAGCTAGCATACGCGACTCTCAATCGGAGGTCTCAGGTTCGATTCCCTGACTGAGGGTTTTCAAGATTCCTCTCAGACAGAAGGTAGATACTGTGACTCAGTCTTATCTTGTAACATAGTCCGTGGAGATTCCCTTCAAATATCTTCACATCATATAGAGCAAAACTTCACTATAAGCATTACTTGTCTGTCTGTCTGTCTGTCTGTCTGTCTGTCTGTCTGTCTGTCTGTCTGTCTGTCTGTCTGTCTCTGTCTGTCTGTCTGTCTGTCTGTCTGTCTTGTCTGTCTGTCTGTCTGTCTGTCTGTCTGTCTGTCTGTCTGTCTGTCTGTCTGTCTGTCTGTCTGTCTGTCTGTCTGTCTGTCTGTCTGTCTGTCTGTGCGTGTGTCACGTCTCAAGATGAAAACAGAACACTACGTCTGATTGAGATACGGTTTTTGTTGACATTGTTCTTTAACATAGCCGACACAGAATGTTTTAGTGTTTTGCGTTACCCTTGGGGTCAGAGAGGCGGAGCTAGCATTATTTTTACAATTTGTTTTATTTCCTAAGCAATGAAATAGTAAGACTGTTAAAAACCATGATGTGACTTTGTTATTAATTACTAGTATGACTAATGACTAAATAATGAAGGTTCCGTGAGAGTTTTATTGTGATCAAAGTAGTCATGTGTAGCTAGTAGTGACCAAGATTTTTTTTAAGATCAAAAGAAAATTGTTTGAAAAAATATATTTCTTGATTACATTTAAAAACGTGTCAGGTCTAAGTTAAAAGGTTTCGGAAGTATTCGGATATTTAATCAAGATGGGAACGACCGCTGCTCGGTAAAGAGCGAACAGATAAACAAAAAACTTATTTTTTCCTCTTGTGTAGTCAAATTGAGTATTCGCTTCGCTCAACTAATTATTATTTAAACTTGTTCCGTTTTCATTTCCAGTCCAAGTGATTTGAATGGCTTCTGAAACTGGCCCATTCTTCAAACGTTCTGGCTATAAAACCAGTTAGCGGGTTAAAGTTTTTCTTTCTGAAGTGAAACGAGGTTCTTTTGAAAGGATTTCTCTGATATCTCAATTCGATCTTCTTCATCTAAACCAATCCCTTCAGCCCTGCATAGATTGTCAGCGGATAGCTGAAGACACTATTAGTGGTGACGTCAGCAACTGGTTGCCATGGCAACGGAGACAATCGACTCCAAACAAGCTTTGACGCCTGCTGTAACCAAATGCAACATAGACTCATAACTTGAACATAATAGCTCAAAAATGATAGGCATAATATGTGAATTTTGTATTAGTTAACCTATGAGTTGATTATCAAATTACTACAAGTCTTAAAGCTTTAAGTTAATCTAAGCTTTAAACATATTCTAAAATAATATATCTTATATTCCACAATATGCTACGGAGTACAGATAAATAATTAATTGTATCACATATTTATGCGTGAGATCCCGAAAATGTGATACTTCTTTATATTAAATAGCATTTTGTATAAGCTATATTTTAAACATAGACATCCCATATAATTGGCTAAACTAGCAGTTCGAGGCCCACTTCCGGGACAATTGGAAGCCATCTTGAATGGGTGAGTTTGCATGTTAATTAGATGGGAGCGATTAATCGAAAAATATTTTTAAATGGCCGCAGTTTGGCAGTGAGCAATAAACTTTAACACCAATGATTACTAAATTCCCGTTGCATAACTTGCATTGTTTCTGTTTGTTCAATACCATGCTGCACAAGCTAAAATCATATCAAACATCCAGTAAAATACTTTTTGCATTAAAAAAGCATAATATAAAACGCAAACCGCCATCTTGAATGGGTGTATGACGCTTCAATTTGTACACTCGCTCTGTGCCGTGGTATTGGACATGCTAATCTAGCCTACTATAGGTGTCGAAAATTGATGATTTTTAAATCGTCTGGACCGGCACCTCCACCAAATCCCAACATTTATTGCTTCCCGAAATTTGGGGTTTTCTTTGTCTATCCAAATACACGACACGACATTCATGAAGTACTTATTTTTATGGTAATAAAATAATTCTGGGGATCGGTGGAGGTGCCGGTACAGAGGATTTAAATATAGCTTGTACAAAATGGCATAGAATATAAAAAAGTATCACATTTTCGGGTTCCCACTCACAAAAAACTGATCCATTTCATTATTTGTCAGTAATTCATGGCATGGAATTGTGGAATATAAAAGCAATATGAAAATATTGTATCTCATAATTTTCTTACCGTTGATTTCAATTGAAATGGCATTTGTATATAACGTTGAAATTAAAATTGTCTGGACCAACACTCCTCAATCCCAACATTTTTCCAGTAACCCAAGATGGTGACTTCTTTGACTATCAGGTCGGATATTTGGGAGCCGACCCGATAGTCAAAGAAAACCCAAATTTTCGGGTAACAAAATGTTGAGGATGGTGGAGGTGCCGGTCCAGACGATTTAATTTAAAGCCTTTATATAAAACTCTATTCTATAAATATCAAGATGATAAGAAAATAATTACGATACAATATTGTAAGATTCTTCACAATTAAAGTATATTATTCATTTTACTTGCTGTAATAAAGCGGTCATCTTTACCAGACCTTAACTCGCTCAGTCCGAGTGAGTAAAGAGTGTTAAGAAAAGGGTACAATGGAAATTTATGTTGCACTTTGCAACACAATCAATAGTTGATACCATTTTCTAGTTCATACTTAATATGATTCTGCTAGCATGTGTAACCTCTTTTAATAAACCACCGAGTTGGTAGGGTATCAATCACGGGTTTCCAGGTTTATGATTAAAATTCTATCAAACATTCTCGATTAGTTAATACCAGAACGACGTTATTAATTTAAACAATCGCAAAGGATGGAAAAACGAAGCTAAACTGTGATGTTACAAAGAAGGTGGCTTAATGAACCAAAAACGCTCATCCGTCAACGTGTATTTAAAAAACTCTCGCGAATCGACCTAGTTCTACGATAAGCGTACATTTACTAATAACATCAACTAGAGCAAGATTACACTCGAACAACTTGACCGAGTTATTTGTGTTTTCTCTCTCTCTCTCTTCTCTCTCTCTCTCTCTCTCTCTCTCTCTCTCTCTCTCTCTCTCTTTCGCTCAGTTCAGAATTCTATCGCAATCCAAGTATTTTTATTTAATTATTTCTATTGTGCTTCTCTCCCAGAAAACATTAAGGCCGGCCGCGGCTGGAAGGCGAATGCTCGCATTATACGTCCGCCCCCCCCCCCAACCCTCACTTCCCCTCCTTTGAGACGGACGAATTAAAATACCACGTGATGTTTTGAATTAAAAGACTCTTGAAAAGAAACGCGACGCGGAACGGAATGAAACACGTCTCAACTTCCAGGGAATCTGTCGGTTCGAACTCTTTTCACTCGGTTTCAATGAAGAAGATCTCGGGGTTTCAGTCGCCACGAAATGTTTATTTTTTCATTTTCTGTATCATCCGCCATCTTGTAAATATATTAATGTATTTACACGGTACATTTTCACTCGTTGTAGGAAAGAATCATACTATAGTGGGTAAAAAAAATCTTCAATCAAAAGCTGTTTTGTTTTGTTCGGAATTTGTAGAATGTTTCCTGACTAAATTTCTAGTGATAATAAAGATTTTGTAATGATTTAAAAATCAAATCTAGTATTCATACACACAACAAATCCGTGATGTCCCGGATATTTTGTTCGCCTGTAGTAAACTCAATTTAAACGCGTAAAAAGAACCAAAATATTGCAAAAATCTTATCTTTGAAAATAGACAACAATTTTGATTTTTTAAATTTAATATCTATTTGTACTCCAAAATCAGATTTTTTTCTAAAAGACCGGAGAAAAAATATAAAATTCCAAATTTAAAAAAAAATGTAAATTGCTAGGTAGAAAGCATTATTTATTTCCGAGTATTTTGCTCATTAATTTTAAAACACCAAGAGTATATTAACTCTCCGTTAATTAAATTGAAAACAGTGCAACATGGGCGTTGTCCGTGTGAAGTACGCGCGGCTGTTGACTCCGTCCAGGGACGAGACGAGGAAACACTCGACTACAACAATAAAACAAAACCGTCGACGAGAAGAACTAGCCACAGGTTGTTCAGGACAGAAACAAACTAAAACAATACAAATTTTAAGAAATACAAAGTTATGGTCATAAAATATACTAACAGTCCTATTTCCGAGTCGAAAATTTAAGTTTATAGTTAGTTTCCATGACCACTACTAAAAATTTCAATAAATTCGTATTGTTTCAAATTATGTACGTCGTGACCTACCAGTGGCTTGTCTTTAGTTTCAGTTCATTTGTCTCTTGTTGCTGTAGAATGTTGTTGCTAGTAGGCTATAAGCAGCGGGCGTCACATTCAAACTAAACTACTTTGTGCTTTGTGGTTGCGTCAAAGTCAAAGGTTGCCCCCCGTGACGTCATCATGACAGGTCGCAGACGACGAGACAGTTGGCAAACTTGGGTCGGTTCAGACGTAAAGTTAATGAATGGAGTCTGGTGTGTGTGGCCCACACTCCCGGAACTATGCGTCTCAGCAACCTGCTGCGGGGACAATAGAGCCCACCTACCGCGTGTTTAGAGTCTAGAGAGTTGGCCCAGAGCATGGCTCTGCTAATCGTAAGAAGCGATTCAAGAGAAATAATCCACCTCGCAAACATCAGCTAGTAAGCGGGGAGTATATTACTCCCCTACCTCGTCGATTGCGTCGGGGCCTGCATTGTTGGCTTGGTCACTTTGATTTAAAGTCCCCCACTGAAAATCAGTTATACAACTGAGTGGGTAGACTCTAAATAAAATTTATTTATTATTTATTTATTTATAGGCGAGCTCTGGCAATCGTCGTCGGGGACCTTGCCCCCTTCCCTTGACGACCCCCCGGCGACGATGACAATGACACAACGAACGATGACAAAGACGATGACGACTGCGACGTGAGAAACCCCTCTTCCTCCCCTTTCCCGTGGCTGGACCAGCATGGCCCCCGTCCCCTCCCCCCTAAGGCTAGAGTGGTGCATTATGACCTAACGGTTGACGCGTCTTTAATCCAAATAAACCAAAAAACATTAGAAACCCTTGCACGGAGGAAATAACTATTGAACATGAATAAGCAAAGCAAAAAACTATTGCACTCCCAATAGTTATAAAGATGACTATTGACACCCCAATAGTACCCAACTCGGAATGGAGATTGTAATTTTTCTGAGTTGTTTCAAAACAACCTCAACTGTTTGTTCAGTTCATCCTATAAGACAGCTTCGCTTAAGTTATCCCCAACAAAAGAACACAAAATAGCATTGATATTGTTTCCCCAACATAACAACTATCTCGTTGGTCTTGTGTGTGGCTCGTTGGTCTTGTTGTTAGCGTATCTGCTTCCAATGCAGAAGGTCTAGGGTTCGATTCCCGCTAAAGTCAGAAGTTTTTAACTTCTGATTTGGACTTAAGTCCATCAGTTCTTGTCTCAGGAGTTTGTAACGGTGACTTTGGAGCCGTCCTAGCAACGAAGCACATAATAAATTTCAGAGTTGTTCTGAATCGGCCTTGTTGATTCTGGCGTTGATTCGCGGGTGTTCGCACTGTCCACACCACTGATTGCTATATTCCTATTAAAAAATATCGATCTTTGGTTGGTTATCGCTCACTCGTCGATTGCGTCGGGGCCTGCAGGGTTGGCTTGGTCGCTTTGATTTAAAGTCCCCCACTGAAAATCAGTTACATAACTGAGTGGGCAGACTCTAAATAAAATTTATTTTTATTTATTTTATTTATTTAACTCTGTTCACGCTATCTCAGCGTGGATCTGGCACAGATAATTCTTGCTTGTCTCTTATAACATATATAACGATCATGTTTTTCATATTTAAAGTACTAGTCTCTAGTTAGTCATTGTTGATCGTCAATGGTGTCGGCACCAACACGGTTGACTTGGTCTGCTTTAAACTTCATATTCCCCACTAAGAAACATTTTATGCGACTTAGTGGGTAGACTCTTAATACGAATTTAGTTCATTTTATTGAATCCATTCAATATTATCCTTTGTCTTTAGTAAATGTAAAATTTTATATATTATATTTGTAACTGCGACTTCGTCGTTGGTTCTTATGGCGGCTGATGCGAGTGGGCGTTCAGTTCCGAACTGGCCTCATAGTGAACAGATGGGAGTAGTTCCTTGAAACACCGCTCCTAGAGAAGTTCGGAGTGGCGCAACAAGCCCTAGGCCTGGGACACTGGGTCCTTGTCTAGAGTGGCCACCCTTTACCGTCCGAGCCGCGTACTACTCGACGCAGAGTTAACCACTCGACGGCCAGGGGCGCTGTTGTAACATCTTGTCTCGAGTGCCGCGCGCGCGCTCTCTTGTGGCGGTGAGTGGTACTAGGAGTGAGACAAGGATCCGTTCTAGGGCCGCTCTTGTACACGACACGATCGTGTTGCTACTACACAGGCCGGGGGCATTCTCTCTCTCTCTCTCTCTCTCTCTCTCTCTCTCTCTCTTTCTCCTACGACGTCAGAGACGCACACGTAAATTGATATTATATAATAAATAATGCATATCGAAACGTTATTTCATCTGTAAATTTACGTTAAATTCAATTTGCAGGACTATCCCAAACACGATTTAATTCACAGCCATGACACAAGAAGTAAATACGATCTCTATCAAGACAAAAAAAATAATAAAATTTCTCAACTAAATTCCGACTTCATTAATATTAAATTGTATAATAAATTACAACTTCTATAAAAGATATCACAGATTTACGTTCCTTTAAATGTAGCTTAAAATCATTTCTCTATCGCTAAGGCTACTATAGTATTAAATGAATTTTTAATGGATAAGTTTGATCACAACCACTTAGTCCAGAATTTCAATGTCTAGTTAAAATTTATCTGCCAGTTAGTCCTCTCAGTAAAATTTACAAGGCTTCTGATTGTGGTTGCCATAGTGAAAACAAGTTATGTGTCGTTAAATTTACTTGCCACTTTAACTGGACATTGAAATACCGGGCCTTAGTAATATTATTTATTTATACGTGTAAGAAGCTTGTTTATTTGTTACTGTTTTAGTTGCTTTGTATTGTTTTGAAGATTGTTTAATTTATTTGTTGATGTTAAATTGACTGATCATTCAATATGCCTTTAAATAGGCTCCACTATAATTTTGTTTTTGTAATAATTTTTTGATATTATTATGATTGTAAGATTGTGGATGAATAAATGAAATGAAATGAAAAATGAAATGTATAGGTTGCGAAGTCCTGACGCCATTTTTTTTTTTCAATGTTAGAAAAAATTGCGTCCGATCGTCATCTCGCCTACCTTTTTCGAAGTATTATATCTTTCTGAAAATGTATATACCGGTCAATAGCAGTGCTTACTTTTTCGAAATTCTTGTGCATTGTAATATGCACTAGAAATATTAACTTTGTAATATTTACTTTTGATTTTTCTCTGCTTCTACGCAGTGCATAAGTTGCCTCTCTGAGAGCTAGTGCGTCCTATGCCCGGTAGATAGCGCGCTCGTCGCATCCAGCGCTCAGAGGGCGACTAGAGAACTACCGCAGATTCGTTTAGGCTGAGCCGGGGAAGGAAATGTGTAAATCTAACCGACAAAGCCTTGTGAATAAAATCTGGAAAATGTTTTCAGTGCAGCGCGGATATTTTTCCTTCCCTAAGGCGAGACCGTCTTCAATGGACTTAATTTACTCGGTTTCAATTCATAGGCTCGGCTCCTCTCTGCAGACCTCGGCTAAGCTCGGCTAAGCTCGGCTCTGCATGATGCAATCCAAAGAAGAAGTTTTAATTCAAAACCGAGGTTTCGAATTAAACCCACCCATTTTTTATACACTCATTTCTTATTTTTATTACAGGTTTTGGAAGATTAATAGCGCTGTAAAAGAAAGTAATGTACCTTGAGACGAAATTGAAAACGAACCAACTCCAAATGGTTAAAAGGGTTTTAAAAGGTTGCAAATGGTTTACTCCCCTTAATTGAATGTGACTTTATAGTCTACCAAACCAATGCTCGGAGGGAACACGACAACACAGGACCTAACAAACTAATACATTGCTTCATTTCTAACAAACGTTGAGGCAACAAACTATATCATTCCAATCTGATAAAGGAATTGATTTTTAATATTATTTTAAAATTAAACTAGTTGCTTACACTAATTGGATGAGCGAAGCGAAGACTTCAATTTCACTGACCCCCCAAAAAAATTAGCTCCAATGTTTTTTTGTTTTGTTTTTTTGTCTGTTTGTTAGCACGATTTCGGGCAAACGGCATAAGCGATCTTGATGAAAATTGGAGGGGACCTTCGAAATCTCTAAACTTAGAGGTGTATTGTTTTTGGGTACAATCGAAGAAATATTTCTCATGAATATCGTACTTTTACGATTTTTTTCGATTTTTAGTGCGATATTTTCGTGACATTTGGGCCGATTCTGACCAAACGGGTGGGGCTACAACGTTATTATTTCACATAGACATTAAGGTTATGGTGACGTAAAGTACCTTTAAAAAAAGTTGAAAAAGTTAGCCAGAATCCATAGAAATAAGGGTTTTAATATGATTTTTTTGATTTGATGTTTATAGTAACAATTAACAATTAACAATAGAAACTTGACAACAATCACCTACAATGCATTCACAAAAGCACTTGCAAAGAAAAAGTGGAACCTACGCAAACTAAACACTTACAAAAAACCTCATCCATCAACGCGGCGGGACTTAAGCGTTTTCCCAGTATCCAAAATAGGAAACGAAGTGACTTAATCTTTAGATGGTTTAATTAAATCCTACGTAAATCCTTGGTGGAGGGGCCGAGTTAGTATAATACCCCCTTTTTAAAATGCTAGCCTCGTCCTTTTGTTCCTAAGGGTAACCAAACAATTTGGTGTTATTCTTGTTATAGGGTAAAACAAAGGGGGTAAAGGGTTAAAGGGCGAGATACTGCTCGATTCTTGTCTTGAGACGTGACACACGCACAGACGGACGGCGAGAAGAGAGATGCTTGTAGTTGTAGGGGAGATTGGCTCCTCTTACAAGTATTACTGGTTCGTTCGCAGACGCTTGTGTGAAATGAGCCACTTTGGCCCGTTCGTTCGCTTCAGTGTTAAAACACGCTCGCATAATTAGGTCTGTTCGTTCGCAGACCTAGTGTTTACACTAGAAAGCCAGTGTCTACACTTTACACTGGCTTAGGCTAGTGTTATGGGTGCCAGTTTTAACACTGAAGCGAACGAACGGGCCAAAGTGGCTCATTTCACAAAAGTGTGTGAACGAATGTAACACTCGCCCAAAAGCCAGTGTAAAGTGTAGGCACTGACTTTTTGAGTGTTAACACTAGGTCTGCGAACAAACACTCACTCTATCCTTTCGGAGACCCTCACCTATCGGCCCAAATATAAATTAATTGGATGAGCGAAGCGAAGACTTCAATTTCACTGACCCCCCAAAAAATTAGCTCGGGTGTTTTTTTTTTCTGTTTGTTTGCTCTCTATCGGGCAAACGGCATATGCGATCTTGATGAAAATTGGAGGGGAACTTTGAAATCTCTGAACTTAGACTTGCTCCGTTTTTGGGTACAATCGAAGAATTTTTTTTTCATAAATATCGTACTTTTACGACTTTTTACAATTTAAAGTGCGATATTTTCGTGACATTTGGGCCGATTTAGACCAAACGGGTGGGGCTACAACGTTCATATTTTACATAGGCATTAAGGTTATGGTGATGTATTATTTTCTGAAAGAAACATGTTAGAAAAGTTAGCCAGAATCTATACAAATAAAGGTTTTAATATAAGTTTTTTGAGGTATATAATAACAATTAACAAGTAACAATAGAAACTTGACAACAATCGCCCGCAATGCGTTGAAAAAGCACTTGCAAAAGTTAAGAAATCCCACGCAAACTAAAAACTTACAAATTAGCTCGTCATTCAACGCGACTAAAAAAAAGCGTTCGTGAAGCGGCCTAGTTAATCAATCATTCAATCAATCAATCATTAAATCAATAAATAAATACATACACACACTCACACTTCCCCACAACATTTCTTTAAAGTTTCCTACTTGATAAACTGATCACCTAGAAAAACTTTCCTCACCCTCTTAATAACTATATAGCGGTTCGCAGTTCGGCTCGAGGCCTCGGCTGCGGTCGTTAGTTTCCGTGAGATACGATCTGCGCGCGCTCTGTCGACGCTTCCCTGCGGCGATAAAACTCGCCACGTTTCCGATTTCCTCGGCCGACTTTCAATCACCCCCTCCCCCTCCTCTATTCCAGCCGAGCTCGAGAACCAATCAACACCCCCTCTAGCCGTGACGTAGGAGTCATAGTACCATCCAGCCACGTGTGCACTCCAGACTCCAACCCTTCAGCCCCACATGTGATGCCCTCCTTTGCCAATCAGCTTTTACTACTGAATAGGGTAATAAATAATAAATTAACCTTGTGTAGGTCATTCCCATATCGCAAACTACTATAAAAGTTTCTCTTGTTACTTAATTCAATTTAAATTTAATAAAAATTTCTTGCTAATAAGTATTAATAGTTTTTCAAATTTGGTACCTAATAAATGTAAATGACTCGTTTTAGTTTTGTAGTTCATAATTGATTATTTAATCTTTTTTAATTATTAAATAATTGTTACATAAATGTTGTTTTAATAATTTTTGTTTATTACATAATCAAGAGATTTTATTCGAATAATTGGAGGGGGGATACTCTTTTTTATATCCAATCCCATCTTATCAAAATAAATTAATAGGATGACCTTTAAAGAACGCTTTCAACAATCTTCAGTAAAACATATTCATAATTTACTTATTGTATTATTGGTATTCTTAGTTGTATATCTTATTTTAGCATATTATCTGTTCATTAATAATAATTTGTAGATAGCTATATATTGATTATTTATTTATTTATTTAACCTCTATCCTACTCAGTTACAAAACCTGGTGTGCAAAGGAGGACATCTTACTAAAACTAGTTATACATACATGGTGACACGAATAGTTAAGTAGATTGTGTATTGATGTTTTTTAATTAGATTACTCAAACTTTATTTGCGTAGAAGATGTTGTTTAATGCCTAACTCGACAACGTTGAACACAGAGTATCGACCTTCAAGTCACCTCGTTGAAAGGAAGAGCCTTCCCCTATTTCCACACGGGTCCAGACAAGTTACCAGAACACACACACACACACACACACACACACACACACACACACACACACACACACACACACACACACACACACACACACACACACACACAAACACACACACACTGCCTCGGGGAGCAGACTTCTTTCCCTAGTTCAAACATGAGAATTTACCGAGTTTACTTGACCCTCGCTAGTTTCCGACCTATCTTCCACCTCTCGCTGCATTAGCACTATCTCTGCATGCAAACTATATTCTAACGTATTTCCTATTACCAACTATCCAAGTCAAATAAACCTTAACAAATAAACCTAGTCAGCATATCCAACTTAACCAAAAATAAATACAAATCCCCCATCTAGTCAAAGAGTAACTCTTTCCAGCTAGACCAGCTAGTTTAAATTGGATCCTGAATATTTCAGGAGTTAATCTCATCTTGTATTTGCTCCGAGACAAGACAATGCACTCTGGAAGGAACGCCATTGTTTTGTAGTTTCACTGCTCCCTGGTGGCGGGAGCTGGAGGTATTATCTTCCGTGTGCGTTGTTTTAATTTGAACTACTATCCATGGAGGTTGTTAGTTATGATGGAGAGGAAGTAGCTATCTTTGTGTGAAGCTGCTACGGCCATTTTGTATTGGGATAATGCTTTCAACGTTACTTCTTTTTTATTTGTTTTGCATGGAAATATCAAACAAACATAACACCCTTAGTACACGTTGCCAATAACAAACAAAATGTGAGAACATGTACTGAACGAATTGATTAGAGAGAAATGAATGAATATGGCTCATTCTACAGAACAGGTTGTGTTATGCAGATATATTGAAGTGATGATAAGGTGGGAAACTGTGATGTGGCCATCATTCAAGAAATAATTACGTAAAATTTGTTTTATTTTGATCGGATACATATATCTTTTAATAATTATTTCCGGAATCGTTTTTTATATAATAAAATTAATGATGAATTCGTTTCATAAATGTAAATTATGATATTATCATAAGGGTATCACTCACTTATTTTATTTCACTGTATTCATGATGATCTTGTACAATATTTATCTTGATAGAAATTCTTATAAGTTAACAGTACAATAATATTAATTCATTTAAATTTGTGTCAAACTTAGAACAAAAAACAACAACAAGAACTTTATTAAATGTAGGTTATGATTTACCAAAAACATCGATCTGGTATTATTATGATTTTAAGAAAGCTTGAAGTTCTGTCGCCATAGCCAAGTGAGCCACGTGCCACTACGTCCAGTGTTGAAAGATTGAAGTTCTGTCGCCATAGCCAAGTGAGCCACATGCCACTACGTCCAGTGTTGAAAGATTGAAGTTCTGTCGCCATAGCTAGGTGAGCCACGTGCCACTACGTCCAGTGTTGAAAGATTGAAGTTCTGTCGCCATAGCTAGGTGAGCCACGTGCCACTACGTCCAGTGTTGAAAGCTTGAAGTTCTGTCGCTATAGCTTAGTGAGCCACGTGCCACTACGTCCAGTGTTGGCCACTTCTCATCTCAGAATCAGTTTATCTTCCTATTGTTTCTTTCCTCGGAGATATTGGAGACAAATCTAATTTCCCGCTAGTGTGAACGCTAGCGTAGTTTCTGTGCGCGAGGTTGGCTACGGGGCCGGTCACGTTCACAAGTTCATGTTCACACAGGTTCTCACTGACTGACCCACATCCACTTCCATCGATCCAGATCAGACGTCAAGATGCAATCTCGATGACACCCTCCCCTCTTCCCCCTCCCCTAATAGATGCCGACACGTTTCATAATCGGAATCAATAGCTAGAAGTTAATTGTTGTGTAAAATTAAATTAACTAGGAAAACGCCACAGTCGTTATTAGACGAGTGAGCAAGTCATGTGCTAAATATCCGGAAACATTTGCGTTTAAGTTGATTGATATATAAGGTATAAATGATAGGGTGTTAGAGTAGCTGGTATAAGGGCGCGTCAACTGTTAGGCCATAATGCGTCACTTATCCTATGATAGGCTAGGGAGGAAAGATTCATGCTGGATCCAGCCTTAGGTAGGGGGAGGTAATGGCCGGAATGTTACCGCGTACTCATCATATGGCTCGCTCACTCGTCTAACAACGACTTTGGCGTTTTTCTACTTACATACAATTATGTATAATTATGTAGGATGAAGTTAAGATCTGTTCAATTGAAACAAAAGTATAGTTGTAACCATAAGAATAAATTATGTATACATTGGACATGAATGAGCAACGAGAGTGTTTTTTACCACTTCAATATCACATGCAGCAGTTTCTTTCTGCGTTTAGTCCATTTATTTATTAGGTAGTCACTATATCGGCCTACATTAATTTAATATGCATTTTACATTTTGAAACTTGTAACGGTCATAAGTATTGACTAAAATGGTGGGGGTGGATTGACCGATTAATCTGCAATCACCCTTATAATAAATGCTTATGACCGCTTCAAGTTTCACAAAGTGAAATGCATATTTAAATTAATGTAGGCCGATATAGTAGCTAACTTATAAAAAAATCGACTAAACACAGAAATAAAATGCTGTATGTGATATTCAAGTGGTAAAAAACACTCTTATATGGCGCATTTAAGTCAAAATCTAATAATAGTAATGTAAATAATTTAGATGTAGGCTTATTATGGCTTTAGCTAGGAATAGGATAGACGTTAAAGAAAAGAAAGAAAGAAAGAAAGAAAGAAAGAAATATTATAGCCGATCCTTGCAGGCTGTAGCCTCTGTAGATACAGAGAAAGTATGGGCTGTACGGCTGTACCTAAGCAAGCGTTTCTGTCACCATAGCCTGTTACGCTTGTAATGAAAATACGAAATTCTTTCCCCAACGATATGTTTTACACTGTGAGTATGCTTTGTAATAAAATATTCTACTGGTGTGTGGGTACCCGACATTTCGGGTCGGGTCGGGTATTTGTGGGCAGACCTGAACTCCAAAAAGGTACCTTCATCATCGTATCTGTATCATGTTTAGGGTTCTGGATTAGACTCTGCATGCCTTACAAAAGAAGATACAACACACGACTCTCTCACTCGTCTAACAACGACTTTCACGTTTTCTAAGTCTAAAGTTGGCTAAGGCCCCGGAATGTGGGAGACCCGGGTTCAAACAACGGTCGGGTTATGAGCCAAACTATATTCAACCTGTAACGCTATTTGCAGAGTGAATGTTATCTGAGGCCAAAGAACTAAAGGAAGATACTCCCCTCTAAATTATTTTCGGACTTCCTGAGGTCAACCCTTATTTATATTCGACCTCTAATTTCTATATAAATACATTAATCTAACCAAAGGAAATAAGAATAAGAACATCGCTCCTCGCGCGCCCCGCTACAGCATAGCTTCACAGTGTCTGTAGCCCGGCCTGTGACCCTGGGCGGGGGTCGTGTTTAGATTTGTGGCACGCCTGGGACGGGCTTAGGTTGGGCTTAGCTGTCTCTGCGCGTTACGTGGAGCTCCTTCATTAGCGTCGCTCACCCACACCCCTTCCCCTCCCCCTACACTGGGGGTGCACCTGCACTCGGGGTCCTCATTCTATTTCACTCTAAATTCTATAAATAGCCAACATTGGGCATACAGTAAAATTGTTATGATATGTACAAAATAAGACTTAAGGCATTAATTATTTAGTAACTTATTTTTAGGATTGAAATTGTGAGGGAGTATCTCCCAATTATATACTGCTTGATACAGCAATTGCACCTTTCCAAACACCTCAATATAAAATTTTATTTGTTTAGGAGTAAGTAAATAAATACTTATCGCATACAATATAAACTTAGAGGTCATCACAAAGTGTTATTATAAATTATAATGTAATATTCTATGTGTCTGGGAATAAACTTTACTTACCCACAACACACTTTCTGGTACAGGGTCGTATTTCTGACCAAAACATTATTTTTAACTCCAGGATATCCACCTCGACGAGGATAAAGTAACAGTTTTGATAGATACTTATGATAACCTGAGTTAAACAAGTAAGCAGTGAATAATTACACACTGAAATGACAAAGATGGTTTCATTCGTCGTGAGAATCCGGCCCAGAGGGTCTATTTACTAACTCGTGCGACAAGAGTCGATCACAGCCACAACTTATTGAATAGAACCCCAAGGCATTGTTGTCACTTGAAGAGCGTTGCACTTGGTAAAACAAACTGATGTGGTGTCCTCAACATCAGAGTCAAACATTTTCAGGATGTCTTTGAATGAAAGAGAGGAAAAGTTTCGAATTTTTCCACCCAAGCAAAAATCAGTATCACATTTTCCACATTTCTTTTGCTAAATGATCTCACCAAACGGGGCAAACAACTTGGCTTACAAATCAGCAACATCTAAGAAACTTCTGAACATCTAAAATGTTTGAGAGCAGAAAATTCTTTCTCGTGAAGCCAAAGCTTCCCGCGCTACCTTAACTGTACACAATAAATCATCTTTGCTCTATGAACTGCTGCGTTTAGTCCCAACATTAATCAATTCATAATGCATCCCTTTCTCAAGCTTTATATGAGCGTATGATTTACCCTTGGTATCAGCTCAACTCTTTCAACCCCCCCCTTCCCCTCCTTTCTCTTCCCCGTGGAGACGAAGTTACCTTGGCAGCGGATGTGAACAAGCCTTAAGAGCATTCACAGGGACACGAGATGTTAGCGTGTGTTAAACTAGCTCCAACGAAAGAATGCAGATGCTTTGTAGTGGTGGTGGTATGAATTGGCAGTAAAAAGAATGTCGTCTTTGTGTATGAAAGAGAAATATCTTTCTACAACCAACGCAAGCAAACATTATCTGTGCTAGATCACAGAGTTCGTCCGTGTGCTAGATCCACGCTGAGCTATCGTGAATAGAGTTTACAAAGTTGTTATGTTGGGAAAACAATTTCGAGCTAACTGCATTCTTTCGTTGGAACCACTATATGTGAGCGGAGGCGAGTTTAAGCGAACAGATTTCTGGTTTTCCGGGTTTAAAAACAATATATGAGATCCAGTATAATATTTGTTAATAATTCTTCGATTTCTAGTTCAAAATTGGTGATGTATCCATAATTTGGTATATTTTTGTGAATTCGCCAATAATTTCTAACTGCTTTATTTTTTAAGCACAGTTTTTCTTACGTGGATATCTAACGTTTCAAACCCCATCTTCAGTTTCAATCATAATCATTACAACCGCTGGCATGGTTAATATCTTTGAATAAACTAAGTTAAACGGTTTATTTGAAACGTTGCGAATTGTATCTCGTTTTTCTTCTTTTTTGTTTTTTTGTATATTGTGTCGCAATGGGCTCTGGATTCAGATGTGACTTTTATATTTATTTATTTAAAGATCAGTTTAAGTTAAAGGTTATTAAAACTGATTTATAAAGAGGACATCGATAATGATATAAGCAAGTTCAGTGTCTACCTGAGTGAGAGCTTAGTGCGTTGACTTTCCCCGCGCCAGCCTCGGCGAGCCCTCTTAAGGTACCCCCCTCCCCCCTCCCCTCTCAAGGTGTCACCCGAGACAAAAACCTTACGGACGAAGCCAGGAGAAGAAGCGAAGAGAAGTCGAGAAAAGAAAAAGATACAGATTGAATATAGTTGACAAACGGGGGGAGGGGTAGGGAGGGGGGCCGGACAGCGGGCCCGCGAATGATAAACTATTGCGTGTGCTGCAAAGCCAGGAAGATGAGACGGGGATACATTCTTCCTTGCAAATATACAGCAGAGAATAAAGAGGGCGGTTCATTTATCTTCGGGGGATCGTGTGTTTTCTCTGAGTTGGCTGAGGGATGATAAACATGGCGCTTACAACATAAAACTGAGGCCTTTGCATGTTTTACACCAACATCATTGTACAGTCAATTTAGTAGGGGAAAGATATTTTGGTGCCAAATATATTACAATATATATATATATATATATATATATATAAATAAAAATAAATACACAAATATGGATGATATTATGCGTATTGTGTGTATGGAAACATAGAGCTTAAAACCTAAAACCGAATCATGTACATGTTATGTATTACATGAACTAAATTGGTCCTTGAGCATTTCATAAGTATCTCTTTTCAGTCAATTTATTTATAGAATATATTGATTATGGTCCCAAAAAAATTATCGTTATTGTAAAAATAAAAATAAATAAACACATATTGATAATATTATGTGTATCTGCTTACAATTTATTTTTCTGTAATTTTGGTGGAGGTGCCGGGTAGACTGGAATTATTTTTGCATTCAGTTCCGCATGTGTTTTATTGTGTTTACAAAATCTTCTACTTGTCTATATTTTCTGTACATACACTCCGTTTTGTGAGTTTCTTTCTTTCATTCTTTGTTTGTTTGTTTGTTTGTTGTATTTATTTGCAACAGTATAATGTTCCGCCATGGACGTAAATTGGTACGTGATTCAGTCAAAATAATTATGAGATTGCCAAATCGAGGTCTAATTTCTGGATGCATATTTTTGCGTTGGTGTTTTGCGTGTAAAGATACTATTTTTTAAATGCCATTTAATATTGGTACAATGCTTTAGTATCTAGAACAAACTATCAGCAGGTTAAAGCCAATTTAAGAAATCAGCATAACCGCTTTTTCCATTTAGAATCAAAAAACTTTAAAGTCGGATAAAATCACAATCGTATGACAATTTTTTAAAGGGGCATTAATTAAGCTTAGTATTATACTGTGTATTGTAGAAAAGAGAAAATTTAGGGCGTAAAAGCCTCAGTATTGGAAGTTATTTAATTTTTATTCAGATTTTGGTGGAGGTACCGGGTCGAACCGAATAATTTTGTGCGTAACATCCGCAATATATTATTTGCGTTACGATTCTCGATGTAAGTCCACATGAGGGTTGTAAAGACTATAAAATAACTGAAAATATACTTTGTTTAATCTATATTATTAACTTTAAAAGCCTCTCACGTTTTAAAGGTATCGTAGTCATTGATCGATTTCAACATAAGTCATAATCAGCAACCTGTTATCATTCTTTCGTGTTCTCCTCTCTTCACTGTGGGATCTGCCAGTGTTTCTTCTTCTTCTTCTTCTTCTTCTTCTTCTTCTTCTTCTTCTTCTTCTTCTTCTTCTTCTTCTTCTTCTTCTTCTTCTTCTTTTCTTGTCTCTTCTCTTTCCTAGTGATTGGTAACTTGATATCTCCATATTCTCCCATCAACATGGACTCGTTCCACAAGGAAATAATTGCACCTTCCCCTTCTCCGATATAATTGGGGACATGACATCGTTCATCACATTAACGACTCTTTGAGTTCGATTCATTCTATAATTGGATCTTCGTCGTATAAAACAAAACTGTTCCCGTTACAGAAGATAATTGTCCCATTAAGGGTCTGCAAGTTCCTGGATCTACACTGTTAGAAAATAAAACATCTAATCTGTTTTGAAGAATGTTTAGTAGTTTATCGACGTGTCAGACATTTTAAAGGACGACACAAAGAGCATCCTCTTGTAAAATGTATCCAATAATTAAATAATTATGAAAGATAAAGGTGTAATCTTAGACGGCAGATATTTCTCATAACATTCGAATCCAACTTTTAATACTAGCTATTATGGATAATAATAATTGGATGAGCGAAGCGAAGACTTCAATTCCAGTTATCCCGAGACAAATAGCTCGGGGTTTTATTTTCTCTTTTTTCCTGTTTGTTCGCTCTGTACCGGGCAAACGGCAAATGCGATCTTGATAAAAATTTTCAAGGGACCTTTGAAATCCCGAACTTAGATCTTTCAAGATTTTTGGGGGCCATCGCAGAAATATATTTCTCATGAAAATTCGTGCTTTTAGGGCAACGATAGTCAAATTGTCAATTTAATAATGCCATCCATCAACGCGACTGGAAAAAGCGTTTGCGAAGCGGCCTAGTTTAGTGAATGTTCTTGTAATGCATATTTATGTGTAAATGTGTCTGAGTATTGTTTTGATTGTTGTACCTGCAATAACTTTGTATAATATGTTGACTGAAACAAACAAGTAAATAACGCACATCATCTCTTCGTGTTTCAGATCCCGCGAGGGCTGCTCAAGAGCATCTTCCTGACGTTCATCTCCCTCTGCGTCCTGATCTACCTGAGGATGCGACTCCTGCACCAGGAGACGCCGACCTTCTCCACCGCCGACAACCCCACCGCCCGGGCCCCCTCCCTCCTGACGCGCACCCTCACCTTCCTCTACCTCCCCGCCTTCAACTTCTTCCTCCTCCTGTGCCCCCGATACCTGAGCTTCGACTGGTCCATGGACGCGATCCCCCGCATCACCTCCTTCGTCGACCCGCGCAACGTCGTCTCCACCGCCTTCTACTACACGGTATACGTCGTCGTCAAGAACCACATCAAGAAGCTCCTGGTTAAAACGCGTCACGTGATCACAACCGCGGGAAAAAGAACTAATTTGAAAGGTAGACGACATAGAAAGAACGTTCCGCCGGTTGAGAAGGCGGTGGAAGTCGAGGAGAAAGTCGAACCGGATCCGTGTCCGGTTTGTTCGCATCGGATCGTGGACCATCACTCAACGCTTTGTAGAAACACGAACAACAACAACACGATTCCTCTAAACGGAACGAAGACTCCGTGTCATTGCACAGACGAGGACAAGATGGAAGGGAAAGACGAGATGTGTTCGGTTTACGAATGTGAATCGAAATGTAACGGCGGCGGTGTATTAATAGACAACGACCAACAATTCAACGCCGAAAATCGAGGACTTTTGACAATAATAAAAAACGATTTTACTGAATTTTTTTGTACGTGTGGTGAATGGACCAAAAATGGTTTTATCAGTTTAATGCATTATTTGTATAGTGTTTTTACAAGGCACGTTCTGTCGGACGACGACGAGGACGAAGATAAAGTGTCAAAGAACTTACCAAGAAAGAGAGATTATGACTTCTTTGTGCGCACTGGCCGGCGAGGCCCCGCACCTCCGGACTCGTCCCAGGTACGTAGCTCACTGGCTTCATACGGGCTCACCGCCTCGCAAGTTATTATTTTAGCTTCAATATGTACGGTACACTTCGACAACATACACATCGCTGGAAGCATTGGTTCATTCATTAGTTCTTAGCACATTTTCACCAAAAATAACTAAATAACCATGTATCCACTTAGGTATGTGACCTTAATTAACTGTTCAATGGCTACTTAAGTATTTGACTTAAGTACCGATGTGAACTATACTAAGGTTAGTCTTTCTTAAGCAATCTTACATAAGTCTTCTTACTTTAGTAGTCCTTGGAGGTATAATACTTTCTCCACTGGCTACTAAGTCTATGACTTAAGTATGTCGCACTTAAGTCATGACTTTAGCGAGTCGTGCTGAAGTCACAGACCTAAGTATATGGCGCTTGAGTCAAAGACTAATGTAGCCAGTGAAGGTATAATACGACGTCTTCACTAACTACTTACTTAAGTATGTGACTTAATTAAGTATGTTGCACTTAAGTATGTTGCGCTTAAGTCTATGATTAACATAGCAGTGAAGACATGTTAGTAGAAACGATACATTTCTATGGCGGTGAGCCCACATACATCTGAACATGCGAGCGTAGTTAAAGTAGTCAGTTAACCCCTCGTCTCTGACGCAGGTGCTGCTCGTCTCCTTCGCGCTCCTCGCGATACCCTTCCTGCCGGCGACGAACCTCTTCTTCCACGTCGGCTTCGTCGTCGCCGAGCGGGTGCTCTACATCCCCAGCGTGGGGTACTGCCTCCTCATTGGTCTAGGATGCCACGTGCTGCTCAAGCGGACCAATAGGAATCTAGTATTCTGCTGTCTGGGGCTCCTATTGGTGGCCTTCGCCATCAGGACTGTACAGAGGAACAGAGACTGGGCAGATGAGGAGAGCCTCTATAGGAGCGGCATCCACATCAACCCGCCTAAATGTAAGTACACATACAAGCATAAACCGTCTAAACGCCAAAACATCTATCTGAGATTATAATAGTTGCGACGGCAAAAAATCACCAGCGCCCTGTATATCGCGCGCGCAAAGCATTATGGGAGAAAGGGCATTTACACGCTGAATGCCCAAGGAGGAAGGAATAATGTAAGGAGGCAGTGTGGCGTCGTCAAAACCATAGCCACTTTGAACGACAATGGTGGTCGGCGAAAGCCTCGAACCCAAAGCAAGGTCGTCGGTATTATTAAAGCTCTTTGTCAAAGCTATGAACATTCCAAAACAAACAAAAACGCAGCACATCAACAAAAATTACATTTCACCTCTTTATTATTCATTCTCATTTTGAAACAAGAGTTATTATCAATGTTTTAAGTATAATATCAGCTGTTTCAGTGCCGCCATAGTAGTCGCCATATTGGTCAGCACCAACGAGAAGGAGTAAATACTGCGAAAAACTCTATGTTTTAGTAGCCGCCATATTGGTCAGCACCAACGAGAAGCAGCAAATACTGCGAAAAACTCGATCAGAGACGTTCAAAACGACCACGTTCATTTGTGCAGCCACAGATAGCGCATGCTGTCTCCTTACATTATTCATACCTCCTTGTAAATGCCATATGCTCGGGTGTGTGGAGAACTGCGTTTCCAACAATGGCAGTGCAGTTAGCCACAATCCCTGCCCTTTCTCCCATAATGCTTTGCAACGCAGCGCGCATGCGCAGTTAATTCTGAAAATGGTCGGTAAAGCTAGAAGCCAATCGTAGACAACTGCATGGTGATTCATATTCGTTCAGTGTGGCGCTATCTGTGTGCAGATTAGTGAACTCGAAGTGTATTGTGACTTGAAATAGAACGGCGGGACCTCGGCTGGCCGTGCGCGCATAAACCGGATAACGCATCTTAGACGGTTTATGCTCGCGGCCTCTCTTTGTCTGTACTCAGGGCCCATCCTTCAGCCGGCTTTACATTTACTAGTTAGAAAAATAAAAGATACGTAAGTGAAGAGGAAGAGTTAGTTTATGAAGGCTTGACACAGAAAACTTGTGAGTGAAAACAACAGTTCATTATTGCGTCTGTTCTTTATGTAAATAGTTTCATTTTGTGGTCTCCTTTGTTTATTGTTTTTTTTATAAGAATGGACGTAAAAATAATTAACAATGCAGATAAGAGAACAATCGCGATCATCTCTTACATGGGCACTTTTCTTCCCAAGTGTCTGCCAAGTTAGGAGAGTTTTTACTGCTTCTCTTCCACCTCCCAATGTTAAGGCAACCTGAAAGTTCCGTAAGCTATATGCTATCTCTACTTCAGAAAGTTACTCTTTCTCTTCACTTTTTCTCATTTACTTTTCCAATTTCCCAATGTAAATCCCGCTTATGCTGTGTAGGCACACCACCTATAGTCTGCCAGCTCACAGCCATCTGACGCCCGCTAGAGACGTCTTGTTTTAATGATCATTGTTGAATTAGGGCAACTAAATTCTGTCTTCATGATACACAAAACACATATTTTTTATGATCAGTATTTTAAAAACCATTGTGCATTATAGAGATCTTCACTCCTTCGATCAATCTTGACCTATGGCATTGTCCTAAATGCAATTCGTTTCATTCTAGTGTTCAAAAAGGTATTACCATATGAAAGGACATTCTAATTAAAGTCAGCAATGTCACCTTAGATGCTTCAATATTTGCTTCTTAAGTTAACTATCAGGCTCATGGAGTGGCGGCCATCTTTCATTTGACCTCACAGCTTCCTCAGAGGTCAAATCTTTCTTCCCTTCACGTTCAAATATAAACATTATGGTATAAACTAACCGTGTTAGAAATTTCACGCCTTTGTCATTGAGTGTAAAATTGCTTCGAAATGCTCACTTAAAAGGCTTCACTATAGAAAAAACTCGAACAAAAACCTCCCCCCCCCCCCCCACCCCCCACTTTCTACCCCAGCGCGACTCAGCGGAAGCGATCGTAGCTGCTCGCACAGTTAAATGTGGCTCGCGTAATGTGGATGGATTGATTCTAGGCCGCCACCTGAAAGAAACGTTTTACCTTAACAAACTGGGGTGTTAGAAGGTGGTTCACATAAGCGTTAGGAGGCATTTCTCAGATGTTTTTCACCGGCAATAAAACCAACCGAGAAATAACCATAGAGAAGGAAAACTATATGATGTAGGGCTAGAGTTAAACTAAAGGACAGGCAGAGATTAGTCCCAGGTATAAACGAACTTCTGCCCCCACCACAGAGCCCAGCCCAGACTGACCGCTTTCGTGCAGCGGCGTAAGGACAAAATAATAAATACTGTTTACATATTTACATAATTATCACACACCTATCTATAATAGTAAAACCACATTAGTAAACAATAGATCAAACAATTATAAATTCAATTGTTTTGAGTAGTGTATAGTCCTAAAAATCATGATCTTAATCCTGACCTATTCATAAATTGTTTCATCAAATTATTATCGAAGTTTTAAAGTACAAAGTTGAATTAGGAGTCACAAAGGAAATGCCCTATTGATAATTTGTCAAGTGTATTATACACCGTGGCTCGAAGTGGAGAAGATTAGGGGTAAACGGAGGGGAATGTTCCCCCCTATTTTGAGTAATCTCTGCCTGCCCTCCAGTTTAGTACTTCCTCGAATACTTCTACCTTGTTGGCTGTAGTTGGGATGATGACGATGTTTGGACGTAGGTAGAAGACTCTGACACGTGATTGGCTGACCTCTATGTTTCTTGCAGCGTACGGGAACCTAGGCACTGTGCTCAGCGCTCAGGGTAAACTCAACGAAGCCGAGTT